>JAOXYB010060779.1:0-10715 GCA_028565635.1 Phoronis ovalis
TAACAATATCTCTTATACTGGCTGGGGCTCAAATAAACGCCAGCTTGTCAGCTGCAACTGTCACTGGAGCAAAGATAGAGATAAATTGTTTGTTTTGTACGCGGAATTTGCAGTGAATAGTTTGCTTACTAGTTGTGGCATGTTTTCCCGATTTCATAAAATTGGACATAATAAAGATATATCAATCGAGGATTATTAAATTTAGAGAAACACAACAAAGAAAATGAAATAGATAAGGAGATTTACAAGTCAAAAGTCTGGCTTATATAATTTTTCGTCAACAAAAATAATCTCTCAAATTCACTTAAGCACCACTTGAAACTCTTGTCTATCTTGTACTTGAATGATGTGCTGAATAGGTTTATCAAAAAGACATATCTTTCTCAGCAAATTTTATTCATGAGTCATTATCGATAACTTAGGTATAGATGGTATGATTTTATATTAATAGCTTTTCCCAGGTGCTCAGGGATTGTAAGTGGAAAGCTTCTCTGGATTCTGTATAAGTGCTCACAAATACCTGTACCTGAATCAGAAAGGGATTCATACATTTTTAGTGTACAAATTGATAAGATTCGTATTAGAATATATTTTTTCATTATACAATTTAAAATATCATGAAAATGAAAGTATAATTCATACCTCAATATATTGTATTTTTTGTGTTAATTTTTAGATTCAATTATTTATCTTAGTTTTAAGTGTTATAGCGTAGACATTTAATAATATCCTATATTTTAAAACTTCCTGAAACTGAAAAGATGAACGAATTCAATGTATAACTTGGGTTGTGTACAAAGATTTGCGAATCGCTGTTAATTTATAAGAATAAATATTGTTTTATTTTCTTGTACTATGATTATATTTATCTGTGAAACTTATATTTATGGTTTACGTGGAACCTAAAATTAGTCGAAGTTTTGAAATGAATGAAATAATTTTATGAAAGCATCCATGAAATTGCTTGAGATAGCAACAGGTGCGCGCAAATTACATGAATTTACTCATAGTATTCGTGTACTACTTAAGCCGTTTTGTGAAATAAATGCCCTATATAAAGATAAAATTAATTTGCGATATATTTTAATTAAATTTAAATTTTATCAAAAAACTTTGTCAAAACCCTTCCTTCGTCATATAGTTTAGTGTTCCTTTTGAAGAATATATTAAATTCTAATTTTATAAGTGTATTTTTATTAAATTCTTCTTCAATAACAGCTTGTATCAAAACAGTTTGAACAAAAATTATTCTTATCATATGATTAATTTTAAATTATCCTAATCATTAATTCCTAATTACTTTTTAAATTTTGATTTTATGAATTGTTTACTATACGGGCACCAGCAAGTTCAAGGGTCAATTTGGGATTGGGGGCCCTAAAACATCTGCTGCTCTTAAAAATCTGTAGAAGGCGCCAGAATTCAAGCAGAAACTAATTTTGTATTATTTAGTTTTATACTGCTGCGTTGCATAATTATAATCTTAAAACTTTGTAAGATTTTTGCACCAAAGCAGTTATTTTCATAAAAAATCAGAAAGTTATAACACGAAATCAGAAAAAAAATCGACATAATGAATGCAGTTAAATCGGTTCATTTTTATGTTGCAATATAATCATTTTTTTAAATTGTTACTGTAAAAAAATACAGTATTTAGCAAGAATTTAATTAAGTTTTAAGGTTATGGAAAATGGCGGCTTTTCCAAGGATAGTAATATCCTTGGCTTTTCTGTGTAAATAAGAATATGTAAAATTTGCTTTTGTAAAATTCCCAGGTAGGGCCTTAAACTGTAACGAAATTAAAGTATTTCGGATTTTTCAAATGCTTGAAAGATCAAAAGCTTTGAACAAAACGATGCCTAGTCTCAATTATCAGTATCAATACAGTCGGCATCATCTTATTTTTCTAACTCAATTTAACGTGGCAAAATTTATTGTTGAGGTTAATTGGATTAGAAACCACAATTGCCCTAATAAAAACAAGAATCAACCCAAAAGAATAGCTGATAAAACAATTTCTATATCTCTTACTATTTTATAATTAAATTTAAATTTTATTCATAGTTAGGTAATTTTAACAAATTGAATTTTTGTTAGGAATAAAGCTTGAGAACCTGGTACGTAATATTAAATTTTTGCAGCATGATAAATTACTTAGACATTGTCATAGCTGAACAATAGACAACTTTAAGTTAAAAATTGTAATTTGTTTGAAGTTGTTAAATTCCATTTTGCCAAAGAACAAACCATTTTGAGGTCCGAAGTAATCTAAGAAACACCAGTTAGCGTAATCTTAACTTTCGTGGTCTAACAAATAACTTACACACATATTATAAAATTAATCATTTACATCAAAATATATATATGGCAAATGGACAACAATGAAAAATCTGCTAGCGTTCAAAGGGACATAATTAAATATGAAGGTATCACACTACGTTTATAACATTTCATTATAATTTGCTGTGTATGTATTCGACTAATTTGTTAATGAAGTTTATCGCATGTATCTGGTTAATGTTTTAACCGGCTATTCGATATAAGTTTACCGAAACTCAGACATTGTGGCGTAAAATTGTTACTGAGGAGGCACCAGAAATAGAAAATGTATACTATCTGGAGTGTAATGAATTTCAATGAACGTCCAGCGTCATAAGTAAGACTAAACCTCTGTCATTAGTATGAACTTTATAGCAATAATATAACAATAGTAAAATAGTCTCGGAGAAATGTACCTTTTTGTTCCTTACTGAAAACAGGATATTTTATTTTTTTCCCTTAGTTTCTTTTACAATAGTTATCGTTGTAAAAAATGAAGTTATGGTTAAGCATCAGTTTCACTAGAATTTAAATATTTGTCTTCGTTTGTCAGGCTTGAATAAATAATAAACACGGAAGAATAAAACATCTGACATTTAGTGCATATTCTTTACTGTTACAATCATGATCTTAATTTTTTGCAAGGTTTTTTGTACCATTATAATTTAAGAGTTAACTTTGACGTCATTCGGTCGTTCGCAAACGTATAATTTTTTTGACGAAAAAATAATTAAGTGTTTCATTGGATAAGTTCCTGTCCACTTACTTGATAAAGATGGAGCTCCAAAACCGGAGGCGGCAAACCATGGGAAAGCTGCAGCGGCCCATTTCGCGGCATCTGGTAACCCAGTTTGGGCTATGGACATACTATGAACAGTTTCAGTTCCTTTAATAAAGCTTGGCTTCGATAATATTCCGTTGACACTAAAATTAGTCAGTGTATGTGATGTTGGTGTTCTTGGACTGGTCGGAGGTGATGATTTAGTTGAGGAACAGGCTGAATCCGGTGTTAAACTCCTTTCGCTGTCCGATCTACATGTTGATTCAGTTTCGTATTTTTTTGGTCTAGATATAATTGAATCTACACTAAATGAGATAGCGGGATTCCCTCGTTTTGAAGTCATATTTTCCTTACTGTCTTCTTTCAATATTTTCTCTTTACTTTTTTCTTCTGAGCTTTCGCCTGTTTTAGGTTTGCTGAACGCTGATGTGCTACTGGCATGCAAAGTTGGACCCATAACTTAGATTTTGTATTCTTGTTTGCAAGACTGTCCAACATGAAATGCTTTTCTCAAAGTATCAACTATATTAAATAAAGGTAAATCTCGGCACGATTGACTTCCGGATATGATGTCACATATATTTCGATGGTTTGATTGGTTAAAACGTTAATAGATTGTTATACCATTTGTAATAGGCAATAAATTAGTTGTTTATATTAGGTACTTGATGATATAGTGAATGTGTTCTTCCTGATTTGGATTTCATGAGTCGCATGACGCCCATGCGCAATGTAACCACGCCTCTAAATAAGTTCTCTCACAACCTGTTGTAAAGTGTAAACTGTTGCCGTGGAAACGAAAAATAAGTAAAGAAAATTCACTTCACAATGGATAAAGGTGGATACATAGCTAGTCAAAACATCATTTGAAAAGCCTCATAAACTTTTATTCAAGTGAATAATGGTTAGCTATTTAAAGTCTTGAGTATCAAATCCGGGGGTTCTTGCTCATAAAAAAAACTATTATTGAACATAAAAGAGACATACCGTTAAAACAGGCAGCAAACAAATTCTGCAGAATTATAGATGCGAAACCATATTTATGCCTGTAACAATCAATTTTAATTTATAGATTCAATTGCTGTTATGTCCCTGTGCTTAATTACTTGTTGCAGAATTGACACAATTTCAGCATACTGGTTCCCGCAATTTTGAAGAATTCGAATGCATGTAGCTATGCAAAGCGTTGCTAAAGTAACATATTATTCTAAAAAAAATACAAAAGAACCGACTTCTCTTTTCAAGGTCTATTGCTTGCATGATGTTTTTTTTTTCATTTTTTAATATTTTTTACTTGTTTGTTAAAAAACATGTTTTGTATTCTTCTATTATTGTTTAAGTTAGAATTAATTATTTAGCACGGAAATGTTTAGGTGGCAAGGGGAGGTTATTACTGGTCTGACATAATATTCCAAATACAGGACCAGGTTCAAGCTATTACACTGAATAAACCCCAGATCTTGAGTTCCGTACCCGTTTCAACAATTATTTCATATAGTAGTAACTTTATTGCTATCATATTAAATTATGGTATCAATTAATTATATTTTATCGCCAGATGTACACCGTTGCGTAAATAAGTTTCATTATGCTTCTACTTCTACTTGTAAACTCAGTAATTAAAAGCTAATATAATGGTGCGCAATGTCTAGAACATTTCATTTTCCAATACTCCTATAGGGTGATTATGAATGGCGCATGTACCCCCGGAATAGTTTTCTTCCAGCTAATTGAGCGCATAGCCCATCCATCATGATTTGTCAAAAAACAAAATAACTTGTACGATATATGACTTGTCTCGGCGCCACTATACGGTAACTTCAAAGGAACTGGGACTCTTTTCAGCATATGCAGTGGTTTGATATGGAACAACACCACGTAACTAACTCATGAAGTGCCTCAGTGTCTCCAGACAAAAAAGCCTTTTCGAGAGTATTAATAAGAAATGTGTAAGTTGTTGATAAGAAGTAGAATAAAGAGAAATGGGTACTCCACTTTAATACTAAATGTTATAAATTACTTTTAATTCAGAATGATATAACTATATATTGAAGAAACAGAAAACAGTGAAAAACTAGGCGAAGAAACAAGGAGAAACATTTGCTAGATTCAAACTTATATATGTCGAGAAATCCCGAAATGAGTAGTTGTGGACATGCGAGCTGAAACAGAGTAGATGTTCCAAACCCATTTTATGCAAATGAAAATACCACTTACGAAATATATAATTTATTTTCAAAAAAATATTTATGTAAAACAACACGATACAATTGGAAAACCAAAAATACCGATATAGGACTTACACAAGAGCTTATATAATTATTTTATGTGCCAATGATTTGACACCGTCTCTGCACGAGCTATTTATCGTTGGGTAGGTCAAGGACAGTAACAGTCCTTTTAAGGATTAACGTAATTTTAATTATAAGGTATGTTGTTTTATTTTTCCAAGAATGGTTTGACTGTGGTTGATAAAGGATGGCATACTTTTACGAATGTGGATTTTCACTATTCCAGTTCTTTCAACCCAAATAGCTTCAGTAAAAAAAATCTGCAGGAAAATATTCGTCTTATTGGTGTAAATGAAAATCTTAGTAAGATTCATGCGAAACCTCTGATAAAAAGTTCTAAAATGAAGTGGTGTGTCATTCCAAAGTAGTTGAAGTGTTGCAAATGATAATAGAAAATGTGTGAAAATTAAAAAAGGAATAATTTTGGCGTGAATCATTTTGAGTGCAACATTAACTGTTATATTTACTCATTAACATTATAATATTATTGCTGCCAAATAAAAATTTGAAATGCCCATGCTATGTGAAAGTTCATCTTTTTTATAACCGCTCATCAAATCGTAATCACCTATTATGTTAGCAGGTGCAATAAACGGTACAACTTCATGCCGGCGCTAACTTGAGTTGTTTTAAATTTGTAACTAAAATTTCTTTCCGATCGTCGCTCGCTTTTAACTGTGATGCCGTATACAGTCGATGAATTTAAAACGAATTTATATCAAAATATTAGAAAATGATTACTACTAAATTTAGCACCGGAGGCAATAGAAATTATTAGAAAATAAATAAAAGTATATAATATAATACTTTTACCTTTTAACGGTTTACTTGACTTATTAACAATTTCTAACAATATAATACTGTAAATGTAAACTTGAAAATATAAAATTTGGCACAAATATATAGAGTGTTTTTGTGCATGACATGACTCAAAAAATTTTCCAGAAAAATTAATTGAAGTACACTTGCAAGAATATAGCAAATTTTCTCGTCAAAAAGTTTTGCGTACATTTTTTTTCAGAAGAATAATTGAAGAACACTTGCAACCATATAAGCAATTAACTAATCCTTTTTTTTGTAATAAGCTTAATTAGGTGTAGTAAGCATATAACCCCAGAAAATCAACATATAATGTAATACACGTCTAATGTTGGAAACGTACTGATAAGCTAATATACAGAAACTAATCAAATGCGTTCATATTTTAAAAATTTCCAATATCGTAGCTACTCTAATGTATTTACTATTATTTAACAATTTTCATATCAACATGTAAGCACCTAATATCACAAATCTCTATAATTCAAATACTATCAAATAAAAGACGCTCGGTATATATTTATAAATTACTTTCGTTTAATATTCCTTAATTGACTCATTTAAAAGTAATAAAATCTTTAAACTCTGTAATTTTACCTCACTTCCAGGCTTCTATGAGAATCGAGATGTTGTTACCTTGAGTGTCAGAGTTGTCTGCGAGAATGTCAAATTATAAAGAAACAGTACCGTATAGGCCGGGGTGTATAGGGCGTATAGCGAAGTTATATTTGCAAATAGAGGTGTCTCCCCAATGAATCAGTCGGGGAATAATTCATCTCCTAATCATTAAACTCAACACTCTCTGTAATAATAGTCGCATTTTTTTGTTCTCGATACATGAGTTAGCGCCACCTATTACTAACGGCAATAATCCAATTCCATAACGACTTCCAAACCTAGCTGGGTTTAATATGAAATGTACTGTACACGAACATTTTTATCATAAAGTGTTGTCATGCACTTGTGTCATTTGTGTAAATACAATTTTAATTTTAAAAAAAACGTGTTTTTTGAAATTTTTGAATTATTGTTCGCATTTTTATAACAGGGGATTACAACAAACGGGCTAGGAAAGATTAAGGACTACATCTGTAGCTTTGGGTGGACAAATTACGATGTTCATCAACTGTGCTGACTATGTTGCCTTATAAAAAGCCATTAGTCGCGGCTCTTGTGAATAAAACCTAAGTGTCGCTTAGAAAACACATTGCCTTTCCGACATATCATTCTTTCTATAATTGGTATAATTGTATTATAAACCATTAAAGTAAATTTGATAGTACTGTCCAATTAGACGATGAAAATTCCGAACTATTCGGAACTACCGTGTTCAAAAGTTTTAATATCTTTTTGAAATGTAATGATCTTCCGTTATTTCTTTCCTCTTCGATCACGTTCCATCTGAATACTTGCAAATTTGCAAGAAAACTCCCCTTACGTCAAGATTTGCACTGGTCATTTCAAATGGAGTCAAAAATTTATGATATTGAAAAGGTGACCTTGTTCGCCCACAATTTCCAGTACTGTATACGTAATACATTCTTTTTGAAATAATTGAGAATAGGAATTAGAACTATATATTGTACTACAAATACACAAATATACAATACACAAATATACA
The DNA here is from genome assembly GCA_028565635.1 of Phoronis ovalis. Taxonomy (NCBI): domain Eukaryota; kingdom Metazoa; phylum Phoronida; family Phoronidae; genus Phoronis; species Phoronis ovalis. Next base: position 7,832 of record JAOXYB010060779.1, read on the forward strand.
ATACACAAATAAAATTAAAGAATAAAAGGAATGCGAATATTTTAATTACTGATATTAGGTTAATGAGGAATATCATCACAAAACGCTCCCATTGTAGAACAAGAAGCTTCAGTATTATACCGAGGCAATGGATCAAAGGTGCCGCACTGAATGGAATGGACATCAGTTAATTGCGAAGTATATGTATCGTGAAGAACTCGCTGTCTAGACGGTTTAAATGACAACTGCAAACCTGTTTGGTCGCAGAATATTTCATTAGCACCTTGTTAACCAAATTAATTTGTAGTTAAATATGTTACATAACATTCGGACAACTTCAAAGTTCCACTATCAAAAAGAAGTAAAACAAAATATGATGTCTTCCGCGTTCACCAATAAGTAATAAATTTTATGAACCCAAGCTTCGCGCTTGGGGGAACAGAGGGTGTAAGTGTTGATGTGGTGATCATCCGCTAGCGTCCGTTGAAGGCCCAATTGCTTTCCGTGTTGTTTCGACTATTGTAGTTAGGCGTTCACTATGATTACTTCATGAGGCCAGAATGAATGATAAAAACTGGGATCGAAATCCATTAACAAGACTTGACAATTTCTGTTAGGGGAGCAACTTCGTTTTCATTCACCGACATAATATATAACTATTTGATAGTGTCAGATATTATCAGCAAAACTTTTGATCATCATGTATGCATGCTTGAGCGGTATCAGCAAAGTAAAAAATGATCCTAAGAAACGACTGTACTTTCAGTATAATCAAGACGGCCCAGCGTTTCTTCCTATTGTTGATGTGGCACAACATTATGAAGATTGAAACTTGTAAGGTTGACAGTCCACTGAACAAGGCTTTTGGTAGATAGGTGTCGCCACTTTCAAGAGTGCGCATTTCTATGTTAGCGTTAATGCAGTAATAGTGATTTGTTATTACAGTAGGTTTCCGATTTATGCTCTCCCGATAAAGTACTAAATATAATGCTTTGTGACAGTTACTCAGATTTTTCTGACGTCATTTTGCCGCATCACAAGCCAGTATTTTGTATATACGGAAGAGCATAACTCGGAAACCTACTGTAACACTAAACGTAGTATCCCCTACATAGTTACTGAATAACTCAAATAACAGCAGGGTATGGGTTTTCGTAGATTACGTTGCTCAAAGAATAATGACGTATTCATAATTCGTGAATTCAATAATAACGACGGATAAGATGTGTTATAATCAACCACCGTTTTTTTTTTAGCAACTGCCAAGGCTGCTAAAAGTAAAAAAAATATAGAAACAGTTTAGTAAGGATTAAACTCAGCAGTTCGGCAATAATCCATGAGTGTTTGCATTTAAGCACATACAGTTAAGAGAAACTTATATAGAATATGATATATTTCCTTTTTGGTTATGTGGCGTAAAGTAGCCAGACATCCCTTTATTATATCGATATGTCGTAAATTTGAACGTGTATATTGGGTAAAACCAGCACAGTACCAGCAGAAAACTCTCAAATCTTATTTTTCCTCAGCTTTCTAAAATCCAATAATAAAAGTGTTATCTGTTTAAAAATCGTGTGAAGATAGTAGAGGCTGACCTAAAAGAAATCGAGATTTTAGACTTGTGGTCATTTAGACACAACTAATAAGAATAAGAATAAATATTCATTCGATGATATATCGATTCAGTGAAACGATTAATATAAATACAATTTATTGCAAAACTGAATTTTATTTTTCTAAAGATTATTGTCTTGAGATGAGACCGAAAGCTAGCTTTCTCGTTAAAGGTTGGATTCAGTTTTAAACTAAATTGTATTTCTGTTTTCAAACTTATATATCTTTGATCAGTAATTATTTTAATAATACAGTCTGCTAACTAACTTTTAATTTCTCGAAATTGAGCGATAATTTAGAACAAAAACAAGTAAAAATAACTATAATTTTACCACGCACACCAGGTGGTGTATCGTCGCAATGCAACGAATGGGGTGACATCTCGTGGATATATCTGCATCTGGCCTTTGACCCTACAACAGGCTGTATTCTTACATGGTGTCCTACTTACTGTTAAATTTTCTAATCTTCTATAAATGTAAATCAGTTTTATGATGACAATAAACAGAAAACAATATATTGTAATATACATATGTAGTGCTATTATACCACCTGCCTGTATACGTTTATTTATTTGCACTATTTTACGCTCGAATGAGCACATTGTTGTTGTTTGGTTAGTGTCAGAGTAGAAGAAGATTGCTAAGTTTTGCTCCCGTAAACTTTGCTGGTGAAAATTTTCGAAAATATTGACAGTAAAATATGGAATCTTAGGTTAAATAGAGACGGAATATGTAAGAGGTATGTACGACAGCGCTATGGACATTTAATTCTTAAAATTTAACACTTTTATGACTTTGTTATTTTCCCTTATTCATATCTAGGATATATAAAACTCTTTAGAGACGGTTTTATATATCCTAGTTCATATCAAAACACATAACAGGAATGTTGAGAACTGAAATGTCAGACTTCACTTCACAATCACATGCACATCCACCTTCATCCGGGTTGAAGTCTAAGAAGCTCTTTCCCCGGATCTGGAACATGTGCTTACTACTCGTACGAATCTACATTATGCTTTGTTTGACATATGGGAACTGACCGTAAACTTTTGATTTTCAACTCTTATTTTAATAGTATACAGTCGTATTAAAAACTTTCAAGAATTCCGCCCGGGGATTCCTGTAAATATACATACGGGGTGCAGCACCCCCCGGGGGGGTACTCAAGTTATTTTTTGCCGGTGGGGGTGTGCAGCCGAGTTGAAAATGTTGGCTTTGGATTGTATACTTTTTACTGTATTTTTTTGGATTGCTACCGTAACGATATTCAAAAATTTGGATTGCTA
>JAOXYB010060812.1:0-10711 GCA_028565635.1 Phoronis ovalis
ACAATAACTGAAAGCCTGGATACAAACATTCTGAATTTCTGGCGGCCATGATGGATTTTAATGGCGGCCATTTTGAAATTTTAATCTTATATTATCTGATTAACTTTACACAAATTCACCAACACCCAAAACATACTTCTGTGTGTTGCAACGACCTCCATGGGGTCAACAGGTTGTGCACAGTAGCAATTTTAAGGATTCCGGCCGCCATATTGATTAGCGCCACCTGGTGGAGTTAGCCCACACTTTTGCGAGGTTTACCCCCGCCCATTTTTTTACAATTCACCCAAAGATATCAAAACCACCTTCAAACCTTGATTACAGTGAGTTGGTCACGGGACTCCCATATTTGCCTCTACTAACTTATTAAGCCATGAGAGCTTTCGGTCTTATCACAAGACCTTCATCAGTCCTACTATAATATTTATTTTAAAGTTACTTATATATTGGTCTGTGAGTTTCACATAGTCACATATATAGTTAAGTAAACATGTTTTTTTTAATGCAGTGTCTGGTGTGACACCTATCAAAGGCGATCCCTGGCAACTGGAGAAGAGTCGGTATATCAAGTGCTATGAAGAAGCGTGTAGGCGTTTAAAAATACCTCCTGTAGCTAGTATAAAGCGCAGTCTTACTGAACCGGTTTTGGCGCTTAAAAGTTACTATCTTGGAGAAGCTGGAACGAGAACACTGGCTATAGCATTGGTGGTCAGTAACACGAAAGCAAGCTACCGTCTCTTTCATTTTCACTATATGGTTTTTAATCATATGTTCCAAGATTTTCAACTTGATTTGTTTTAAATTGCAACCAGGTCCTTACTCTGAGCCCATCTACTCACATATCAGACCGGCTTGTAAAAGATCTTAATATTTATAGCTGAATAACTATTGGTGATGGTGTGCACTTTTCAGCGAGCTCCAAAAGTCTATCGCCGTGTTTTTTTTCTTGTAATAAATGCTGCATCATTCTGTAAGCTATTTTCTCTGAGATTGGCTATGAATTTCGAGACCAATTTTGATTTATCTCGCGGTGTCTCTCTATTATTAATTATTATTATGTTATTATGATAGCTGGTAAGCGGCCGGAATATATCTACACGTGGTGCAGTGAATCTTGCAAAATATGGAATTAAAAAAATTCTTTGCACATTTCCTTTAATCCTGATGATATAGACTTAATGATAAAAAGTATTAATCTCTGTTGAAAATGACAATTTATAAAGAGTTAACCTCTTTTACAACTTAGCATAGCCTTCTGATACGTTTTGTAAACAATGTCATTATCTGTTGAGTTTTAAAAGCTAACATGAAAAAATAATAGTTTGAAAAATACAAAATACAAAAGAAATTAACAGAGACTAAAATAGTGTTATCAAAGGCTGAGTCTAATTTGTTATGGTAACATACCGGCTGTCATTGCAAGCTGTTGGTTGAGTTGATGTGATGAATAGTTTTTTTTTGTTAATTTAACTGAGATAATCTTGCCATTGGCCGGAAATCCATGTATCAAGTTTGGCCTGGACATTTGTGTGATCGCTTACGTACATGTAGGTTCCGGCTTGGATAAAAGGTAAAACAAGTTAATTTCTCAAAATTTACTTTGTAGAATAACAGAATAGTTTCAAAACTAGATCTGACAGATAATTGGTTGACTGCTAGTGGTGCTAAACATATTGCTAAAATGCTGTGTGGCAACAGCTATATCACTGAATTGGTAAGAATTCAATAGGATTGTGTAAACTTGAACTAACACAAATCCTTATTTTTTGTGTCAGCCTGAAAATTGCATGTTACTTTTAACATTTTTTCGGAAAAAATGTTGAAACATTTTCTATCATCTTGAATGATTTCAAATTTCAGAATTTCTGAATGCGCCGGTTTTTTTTGGAAAGTTCCCAATGTATCCTAAAAAACGGCGCATTCCAAAAAATAAAACATGTTTCAACATTTTCTCCACTAAACATTAAAAATAATGCACGATTTTCAGGCCTGTAATATTGCTTTATTATTTATATGATTGTCTAACCTACTGCAGTACTTTTCTTCGAACACAAAAAATTTACGATACAGACGTTGATTGAGAATAACCACAATATAATTATGGCTTCCAACAACAAAGTTAGAAGACGTATTGTTCTTGCATCGTTTCTTTTCATTCAATTCCTCTTTCTCACCCACCCACCCACTCACTCACTCACTCACTCACTCACCCACCCACCCACTCACCCACTTACTCACTCACTCACTCACACACTCATTCACTCACTCACTCACTCGCTCACTCAATCACTCACTCACTCACTCACTCACTCAATGTTTACTACGTTCTTAAGATGAAAATTTGCAGTAGAAAATTTAGTAGTCATCTCGAATCCAACATGGCCGCTATGTCAAAAACTTTGCACTGGAAGACATATACTGTGTCCTCGTGCGACACTAATCCTTTCTTCTGTATGTATACTACATTGTTTTAATAGTGAGTTTTGTTTAAACACAATTAAATAAATTTTGTTTTAGAATTTATCTGAGAACGGAATAGGGTCAGTAGGCAATAAAGCTATCTGTGACGCAGTCATGATCTCGCCAAATATTACCATACTTAACTTGTCGCGTAAGTAAAATTACCACCTTTTGTGAAACGTTTTTTTACACCTAAAAATGTGTTCTGAAATAGATAACATTCGTTGTGTAATTAGTCCTTTCTTTTTTAGATTGGAGTAACCTTCTTTTATTGTAAACACTGTTCTGATATATAGTTATCAGCATAAACGAATTGCGAGTTGCTCTTATCTACCTGTTGAAATAGTAACAATATGTTTCACTAAAATTACTGCTGCACTTGTTATTGGTGATTAATTGATTTGATGAACCTTATTACTAACTATAGTGGTCAAACGCAACTGCATTCCGTTATCAAGCACAGTCAGTTTCATCTTATGTAAAATGGCTTGATGTCTTTCAGATAATGGTTTACGAGATGCAGATGCTAAGTTTATCAAAGATTTACTCAAAGTAAGATAATTGGTCATAGCGTATTTTAGCTTTCAGTGGCTACTGCAATATTGGAAGTAATTACCAGTAAAACAACAGTGGCAAAAGATACGAATGCATATTGTATGAAATATATTACTGAAAAGCCTATAGTTCCTTTTCAGTATAGCCAGATAATTACAAATACTAGAACGTGTACAATTTTAAATATTTTGATATTTTTTGGTAGTGAAAGCCAAAACAATTTAAAATTCAAATGAAACCATTTGATGTTTTCAGATTAATCGTACAGTCAAGGAACTAATTCTAAGTCACAACGAATTCCGTGAAGCCGGAGGAATAAGTTTAGGAAAAGCTTTAAGTAAGTTCCTAGATCTACTGCATTTTATATTACGTGTTAGTATCTTCTGCGCGGAATGTGATAATAACTACGTCGTGTATGTTCAACTTTCTCATAAATCGACAGTATTCCAAAGCAAGCATGTATCTGACCAAGGCCAGAATTCTTTTCTAGGTAAAATTTACATTTACATTTAATTATAATAAAAAGATGATATCTGGTGATTGATGTTAATAGGTTGTTTAGTAAACTGCAAGATTTACCTTCGAAATATATACCTATAGTGGATGTATTTGTTGCAATCACATTAAAATGTGCTTGGTTGTTTTCTGTAATCAGCCGTGATGAAGGATTTTTGATGTGTTTGGGTGACTGAACCTTTTTTCATATGCGAATCTACCAGTAGCTTACCATTTTAGTCTTTAACGAATCTCTCGCGTCACTGGACATCTCCTGGAATCATCTCCGTGGGAAAGGAGCTGTAGGTTTGTGTAATGGATTACATGAAAATAATGGAATAAAACAGTTGAATTTATCTTGGAATGGGTTTGGAGCAAAAGGCTGTAAAGCTCTTGGGAGGGCTCTTGCCTCCCATCGAACTTTAACACATCTGGATATATCTTGCAATAGAATTGACACTGATGCCGTGGGGCCATTTTTGAAAGGTTTGGTGAAGAATGATAGTATTCATGTTCTCAGGGTGAGTTGATATTCCAGTCCTTCAGCTCAAGGTTGCTGCGTTAGGAGTAAAATATGAGATAATGCGTTCTTCCAGCAAGATCATTCTCGAAAGATCATGTGAGGTTGGGCAAACATTTAGAGCATATTAACGGGGAACGTTCGTTGTTTTCCTATGTCTATTTTACCACATTCATTGTTTCTTTGGTTTTGTGTAATATTATCTGCGGCTATATATGCATATTAGAAATATTAGCCCGCGACATCTTGTGTAAAGGTATAGCGCTAGTGATTTCATACTCAGAAAGAGTGCATTTGCTTAATTAAAGGACATCACATATTTTTTTACAATGCGATTTATTATTACTGCAACGAAGTGAGACCTTGTGGTATCATGGTATATGGTAATATGCTCTTGATTTAGCTATTTATGAGTAACAAATAATATCTCGTTACAAACGGTAGTAAAATTGCATTTGTAACATGCTGTTTCATATTTGCTGCATGTGTTTTATAATTTTACCTTATGCATAAGTAGAGAAGGTCATAAAAAAACATTCGTCTATTTTTAGATGTCAAGAAATCAGCTTCCTTCAAAAGTTGTGACTGCCTTATTAACTGCCATTGTACAATCCGATCTACCAATTGTGTTACTGGACTTGAAGGTGAATTATACATATAATCTCATGTTAAAATTATCAAGAAAACTCCTTTAAATACCGATGAAAGAAAATGTTACTACCTGAAACTTACACAAAAACTGTAAATAAACGTATGAGGTAAATAGTTGAGGACGGTATCAATTTTGATGATTCTTTTTTAAAAGAACTATCAATATTCTCTACAGAGAGACATTAATAAGCTGATTTCGTTTCAGGACACCGAAGTGGATAGCGAATTCACAGATTTAGTGAAAGAGACACAGCTTTATCGCCCACTTACTGTTTTGCACGGTCCAGTGATGAGGGTGAACAAAGGAGTTGAAAAGGGTGAAGAAAATACTATGAGTACAAACCCAATTGCTGTGTTTTTTACACATATGAACAAGAAAGGCCTCCGAATTACTGACTTGTTCAAGCGATATGACGAAGGAAAAAGAGACAAATTTATTATTACAGCACAACAGTTTAAGGATGGAATCAGGGTAATGAACGAATTTGATTATATTAGAATTACAGTCATATGTTAAAAGGCATTTTTCAACTATGAGTGCATTTTACCCAGAGAATTTGCGATTCTACCATCGGGATTTCACCTTCATCCTAATTTTATTAATATGTATCATTGCTACCATGGGCTCTATTGTACATGCCCAATATCCAATATAACACGAAATAACGATTTGTTGTATATTAAAAAAAATGTAAAGTGATCAGTAGAAATTGTTGTCCTTAGAAGTTTAGACAAATTAAGAAGTTGTTTTCATTAGGATGTTCTGAATTTCGAGCAAAGCAAAATGTCCGTTATTTTTCGTTTGTTCTGTAACTGAGTAAGAAATGCTAGCTGTAAACTGCTCCAAATGTAAAATAGTTTGTCATGTTAATTATTAACTTCATATTGAACGATAAACACCTTACTCAGATATCAGCTGTTACTTTTTTTTACAGGCCAAATGTGCCAAATACAGAAATCACCTGGCCATTTGCATGGAACATATTTAAAATTTTTAATATTTAAAATATTAAATACTCTCTAGAATTAAGGGTGAAAACGAATAAAATATGCTACAATCATAACAAATTCTTAGGAAAACTATTGTTTGTTATTACAGAGCTTGTTCTTTCAAAATTCTTGCAAGTTTCTAATCTATTACCAAGAAATTGGATAAAATTTATATCCACCCCGTTTCAAATCTGAAAATGGCGGGCATATTGGATTTAGGCAGCTGACAAACGTAGGCCAACAACGATATCAACACCAAATTTCGCGATTTTAAGCTTTACTTCTTGCAAATTGAATACTATTTTAGAGCCAAAATTTATTTTTTGGTTTGCATAGATGATTTGCCTTATTTCCGAAAAAATCCGCAAAATCCATTTTTCGATAAGTGAATAACATTGGAATTGAGTCAACATAACCAAAATCTCAATAAAATAATTATGAACTCTACATAATCATTTTTGAATGAATTAAACTTCAGTGGGTGAAATGGTATAATTTACAAATTCCGGCCTGTTTTCATTTTTGAGCATCTTTAGAAATACCCACGTTATTTCCGGCAAGCGTAATATTAGCATTTTTTTCCCGTTTCTGGTTTTTCTTACCTCTATGCAGCCATGGGGACATTCCTATTTGAAAGTGAATATAATTTTGCACAAAGTGAAAGAATTCACAATTTGAAAATGTCATTTTTATATTGTTTGGAATTTCACATTTCCAATTGTTTACGTTTTACTCAAAATATTCATTGTACAGGTCACATTACCTACTCAGACTAAAATATGCTTAATACAGATTTAGGAACTTTGAGTTGTATACTTTCAAAATATGTAGTTTGTTTATCTATCTTTGTCTTTTTTGTTTGTCTATCTTTAATTAGCTAAAATTTATCAAGTATATAACGTGTGAATAAATTGCCGAACAATATTCGCTACCTTAATTCACAGCCTCGAAACCGTAGTTTCATTAATATTACTTTTTGCAGAGTGTTCAAATCCCCTTGACCGAGGGTAGCATGGAACAAATTATCGAAAAGATAGCAGACAAAAGAGGCCGTCCCGATCTTGTGTAAGTAGAACATCTGACAACTTTTAGAAAAATAAAAAAGGCGCAATACAGTATTGGAAGTATACGGAAACAACATATTTTGTTCGTTCTTTACAGGAAATTAATGGAAGAAGAGAAAGTTCATCGAAAAAAATTACTTAAGGAACGAATGAAGAAAATGAATCCACCAAAAAAGGACAGTCCACTGAAAAAGCAGTAATATGTTGAAACAAATTAAATTATTCTAAATCAGGTCTTACTAATGAAATTGTCAACACAGCCAGAAGTCGCAAAACATAATGAATATATTCATATTTATATATACGATTGAGAAATCATGACCTATAGCCTGTTTGTGTTCCTAAGCTAGTTATTAATTTCAAGTGAAACAAAGGATTGAAAAAATATAAATACTACTGTATGTACGTTATAGGTTCAATCTAAGGAGCTACCAGCAACAAACCGTAAGGATTTTGAATTGAATTTGGACATAATTATTAATAACATATATTATAGTATTTTGCTTTGATAAACAAAATTTAATTAAAAATTATGTCCATTTTATTTGGCGAGCTTATTTCGTACAGTTCTTGTAATATTTGGGTAAACACTAGCATGCTTTTTTACGGCCTTAATTGTAGTAGGCCAAAAATGCTCCATAAAATAAAGGTAGCCTATGAGCAATATCTCCATCCAATCAAAAACAGAGTACAAGAACAAACTTAGTGTGATCTTTGCGTCTACCATAACCTTTAAAATGCGAAGTAAAAAAACGCAATAAAGGTCCTCATTAATCCAGATACATTCATAAAAAAAATCGCCTGACTTTCTTTAACTTCGATGTTATACACTTGTGACAGACGTACACACCACGCTCGTCACTGGCTGCTCGTATCTAAGCTCTTTACTTATTATAACGTTAAGTACTATGAATGACAGTAGTACTCTTGCCGTAAATAATCTAACGAACTTTGAATAACTGTATACAGTCAATATAACCTGTGTTTCATTTTTCATTTTTTTGTGAAAATAAGAAATCATAAAAGTCAAAACGGCACTTAGAGGTATTTGATAATGTGCATATTTGAATATTTTGAATATATCGATGTTGGATTAAAAAAAATGTTTTTCAAATTGGGCCTGATTTTTACATATTAAAAGTTGACTGGCAGATGATGTCTTTGGGTGTTTCATAAGTAAATTTATCTTAGAAGCATATTTGTGTATCAAACTATAGACATGGTTATAAAACAAAAAATAACAGTTAACACACATCATAATTTTATTGAATACTGTTATTTCTGAGTATCCGATTATAGACATTATACAGTAAAAAATATAAAGACGGATTACACAATAATTTCATTTAAACTGTTCAGATTGAGTATCTTTTCAATCTAGACAATGTATTATAAAAAATAAAAAAACGGATGCACATAAACTCAATTGTAATTAACTCGCTCTAGTAAAGCTTGCTAGTAAAAATATAAAAAGAATACTGAAGTTAACATTGTATAGCCTAAAATTAGTAATCTTTAAAATGTATACACATATACATGTAAACCAATTAGAAAATACCCATAATCTCATCATCTTTTTTCAACTTATCACAGGAATACATAAACATTGGTTGAAACTAGGATATATAAAACTCTAAGAGTTTTGTATATCCTAGGTTGAAACGTTGCATGGTTGAACGTTTGCCAGAACTTGTCATTGTAATAATAACATAATGACTTATTTGCATACACCTGAGGGCAGAATTATCAGACCCTTTCGATCCCAGCAACCTCAGTTGCATTTCCCGGTTTTTAAAACTCGACTTTAGTAATAGAAAATATTAACTAATAATTATTTATGTATTGAAATACTAATATAAATTGCAAAAAGAAGGCATTTGTTAGACTAATCAAGTTAAGATGTTTTGTTAGTTTTAGTACAGTATGCGAAGGAAGCGTAAAAAAAGTGTTTTGAGAATGAATTGTGCAGGCGAAGAACTACGTCATAGTTCCTTCACAAAATGCGAAATGCTGGGAACGATATATATATATATATATAATTAACCAAAGAAAATTGTTGTCATTAAAACTGCTGAAGTTATTATTAATAAGGATACCATACATTGTCCACTGCCACCGGTCAGATCGTTGGTTTCACCTAAAAAATAAATATAATGCTAGTAATCTTGAGGTTTGGGACGAGTTCCTATGCACAACTATGTATGTTCTCATTGTATCAAAATAACATTTATCCGTTTAGAAATTACTGAATGCTTATTGCTTTTACAAGTCCATTTTGCCGCTATTTCACATGTAATTTTCATAACAAAGTTAATAATATTACAGGTAAAATATCACCTGTTCAGATAAAACATACGTTTAAAATAATTAGGTAAAAATGATGCTTTTTAGCTTGTAACATTGACAATATTAACCGGATTGTTTACATACTTACAAGAAATCCAATCTGCTGGTTGATTTTTACTTACTTTTGTAGCAATTTCTTCACCAGAAACCGTTTGATCCAAATTCACGCCAAGATAATTAACGTAAAACTACAGTTCACTCCCTGTATTACACCTGCACGTACATGTATGTATTGCCAGGTACACAAATAGCTGGCTACAGATATTGTTTTGGGACTAAAAAATGTTAGCTTAGATACTGGAGGCGTATATTGGCAGGATGGTTGTTCTAAGATGATAAAGACCACCAGACAGTATGCTCACCTTCATTAATAGATTGTGTCGTGTCCTGAGGGGATTGTCCCGTCGGACAAGGCATTCCAGGGGGTGGCAGTCTACCATCTGGACATGTTTGGCCATCTCCGTTATTACGTTGTGTCTGTTCACCTTCGTTATTAGACTGTGTCGTGTCCCGAGGGGGTTGTCCCGTTGGACAAGGCCTTCCCGGAGGTGGTTGTCTACCATCAGCACAAGTTATACCTCCTTGACCACCACCTGGTCGATTTCCTCCAGCTGGACAAGAACACAAGTTTGTTCCTAAATAATATAAATATATCATTTACCGTAGGCGTTCAAATAAACTGATTTATTAATACAAAATTGAAAGAACCATAAAAAGTAGAAAACCAGTTCTTGTTGATTACCTCTCGTAATGAAAACCATAATTTATAAAGGCAAACAACAATTTTCTAAGTTTTGATTGAAGAGCCTTGTATATGTGTTGTTGGTACTGGCTCCTAATAGAGCAATATCTCCTCCTAACGCGTCCTGGACACAAATTAAAGCTAAAAAGAATTTAAAAAGCATGTTCACCATTTCTGCCTGTAATTTCACAATCTTCAGTGCTTGGATTGACACCAGTTTGAGTGTATCTTGAGCCTCTGTAACATCCCATTATATATGGATACTGGCGGGTTATGCGATAACGATATTCACCATCAACGATTTGACCATGACACCTAAATAATGGACGTGGAGTGCGCTATTACTGTTCAGTAGAATTGTAAATCCTATTCAGTTCTTAATCAAATACATAAAACGATGATATACGCAAAACTAGCTGTGATACAGTCATAATGAATGTTTTAGTGCGTTTTCAATTATTAGATTGATCTATAAATAATGCCGTTTTAAACAAGTTTGAATTATTTACCCATCCAGTTCTTCTGATGTTAAAATCGCGCCCCCTACAGCTTTAGGACCATATATCGGATATCCATCCAGTGAAACGCCCAGAAGTTCATCTTCAATGTCACTATACACGCAGTCCATCAGCTGATGATAGTGATATCTCCCATTATTATCTGCATGTCCATCGCAACTACAGCAGTTGGAAATTAATTTTATTTCTTTTATTTAAAAAAAGTACAATAAATATAAAAGTACAATATATATACATACATATACATACATACACACACACACACGCACACACACACATACACATGCGCACATACATACACATATACACACATATACACACACACACACACACACACATACATACACACATATATATACATGCACTTATA
>JAOXYB010060823.1:0-10711 GCA_028565635.1 Phoronis ovalis
TATATATACATTTACCACAGGGTATGTTTTCTACGCTTTCCGAAGCTTTATTTACCACATGGTATACTTTTCTTGTTGGATATTTACCACAGGGTATATTTTCAAAAACATTCGTTTACCACAGGGTGTATGTATTTGTTGGAAAACGGATGTACGACCGATATGAAAAATTACAGTTTGAGAGTTATTTACAGCAGGGTATATTTTTCATTTATGACATGCAGGACATATTTTTGGTGACCTTCATTTACCACAGCGTCAGGGTTTTTTACCCTGGACCGCACATCCCTACCAACTTTTTTGTGAAGCACCCTCCCACGGAAAAACTTTAAAAATGGGTTCTTTTTGTGACGGAAAACCCTAAAAAGGGGTTCATTTTTGATACCAAAATTCCTAAAATTGGGTGGATATTTTGAGTTTGGGCTGCACACCTCTGTCTAGAAATATGGCAGTAATGTGGAGATTTTGTTTTATTAATGCTGTTTAGTCGATCTGGGCTTGTAATTAGAATATATATTAATTATACATTCAGGGGGGTTGTTTAACAATTACAGAATCAAATGTATGGTTCAAAGCATGAAACAGGTTTACAAGGGTTAAATGAGTAATTCATTTATGCATATTAAATTAGATTTTAAAGTCTAGCAATCAGTATAATGGTATTAAAATATAGTAAGGGATATTGATATTCAATGATTCAGAAAATTAGATAATTAACATGATTGTTTGTATATTCAGTCATTAATAATTGCATATGTCAACATATCAGATTTTGCTAACATATGTGTGTTTATGTAGATTGTACTTCCTATTGTTGCAGTTTTAATACAGAACATTATTTTATTTGTAATAGAACTGCATGCTGGCCAAACATGCTTTTTGAAGGGATACTGCTAATGTTTCGCTATCACATTTGAGAGAGATTAATTTAAATTCAAGTTCTTTAAGTATATTGTCAGCTTTTTGATAAATATCTATTAGCTAGTGAGAGCACTGGAATATGTTGTAGTAACAGGGCTATTTGAAATGATATTCAAGAAAATTGTATATGCTGCTTTTCTGCTTACAGATGTATGCCAACATGTATACAATCAAATGAAAATTTCCTTAATATATTTTAGTTTGTTTTTTTTTCTTGCTGATGTGCATCTGGACATTAGAGATTTTACCAAAAAATGTGGAAATTAATGCGCATGGGCGTCCAATAATAATTCAGGTTCTGCATTAGGAGCAACTGACAATTCAAGAAGATTGTAACCAATCCCCAATAAGTAATCTTGCTTTGTTATTTGTTCTGTTAAAATTCAGTATAGTATTTCTGGGAAACTTTTCCAGTTAATTCTCAGCAATCAATACTACCTAAGTTTAATAGCAATAGAAACCCTTGAAGCTATGTTAGATAGAAATAAAAACTAGTAAAACAGTAGAAAACTAAATAAAAAGTATGAAATTCTGTTGATCATTTTCTTAGAAGAAAATTTTTACCTATACATCCAGTATTATTTTGTCATTGCACATGGGATATTTGTGTCTGTTTGCTGTTAGTAACAGGCCGAGAGTTCCTCAATCTGGATGAGGGAAAATTTAAAATTTATTGTACAGTAATTCCCAAATCAATATTTTACATTATTTAAGTGATCAGTTCCTTTTGAAAATTGGTCTGGATGACCGTGACAATAATAACTCAGGTAATAAATGTAGGGTCTTGATTAAATCTAATTCAAAATTATTAAAGCAGATAATTTGATGATATTTCTATTAATGATAATTTGCAATTTTTCTCAGCTATGTATTTTTCATAGGGATGCACTACGAGTTAAGAAGATATATATGATGACAAGAACATATCAATTTATCATAGGTGATCATATATGCTGATGCAATCGTCTGTCAGGTTTGTCTGTAATGAACCTAGCAGAGCATATTTAGGCTTAGGTTATGGGTAGATTTAAATTTAAAACACCAGCTTTTAGTAGTACCACAGGTAATGACATAAATCATCGTACACAGCTGGTAAAATGAGAGCATAAGTTGGAGACTCAATCATTGGCTTACCATCCAAACATGCCCTTATTTATTAAATTAAGAAGTATCCACATAATATAGTAGTACACTAGACGTGATCAAACTGATTTCTATATATATTGAATATCAAGCTAAATCGATGATAACTAAAATTATACTTTATATTTCACTATAATGATTAATATGTAGTACAATATCCACTATAATACATGGTGACATATTTAAAATTAGATGTTTCAATGTAACTGGGACACATTACAAAATTTTTAAGGACTTTCATTCATACTGAGCTTTTGCCATAAGATTGTAAGTAAGAGGCGATTAACTGAAAATATGCATCCTTACTGCAAAGTAGGCTGAGGACTGGTCATAACCCTATAGTAAAACTGTTAGTTTTAAAGGTATGCCTTTGTGTTAAATTCTCAATGTAAGTCATCTGGAAGTTAAAATACTTCACCATATTTATATGACACTGGCAGGCCATATAGGCACGATAATAAGCGTATCTAAATGCATAAAAAAATGCAGGTACTGTAAGATCCTATACAGAAACCTGTTTAAAAGTTTCCTTTATCATCCAACTTTCTCAAGTTAATAACTATAAAAAGGCCAATAATAATAACTGGGGTCAGTAATTAAACTTGACTGTAACAAATTTATGTTACACTTACTTGCAATGCTGGTACTGTGGGTGTATATCATGACTTTATCCATTACTTGTGTTGTATTTTTATTACTAGGTTAATTAGTGTATTCACCTGCAGGCATGTTCATATACTGATATTGTTGCTACATATAAGTGGACATCTGGGTATCTTGGTGCAGTTTCATAGGGATTATAGTATATGCTATGTTTACAATACTTTTCCAAGTTTACAAGTGTACTTTTGTTAACAAGATTTTACATCATAGTTATTGTTTGTTTGGCCTGGAGAAAAATTCCATAAGGTAATTTTTGACTGTATGCATTTCTAGATATTACACCGCAAATGTTTCCATTTTTATCTTAAACTAATTTTCTTCTGGAAAGGTTAGTATATTTTGTTATTATAACTTATCTTCAAAATGAAGGAACTTTCGATTTAGGTGATCTGGTTAGTGGTATAACTGCCGATTTCAATACTGACAATTAATTGACACTACATGTTACGGTTTGCATTGATATAATTTAATCAGTCATTTATCGTATTTGGTTTCTTGTACCATTAAACCTTGCAGGTAAATTCAAAAATCCATCAAATTTAAATCTAGGTTATGAATAGCTTCTGCTAAATTGTTGAATAATTTGCATCCAATCTACCGGTGCAAATATTCGTAACTGAGTTAGTACGTGAGATGTAAATTTTATGCGTTAATTTTGTCTCTTTCACAACATCACATATGGGTTTGAAATTGAGTAACAAAGGCCACAGTTGACGAGCATTAGAATTATTACATCAATACAAACTATGAAAATTATTGCATATATCAGACAATTACTTTGATTTTAGTTTACTATTTATTTTTTTAGATAAATATTTATAAAAGTTAGCTTCAATAGACATTGTTCAGAGATGTGCAGCTAAATCTTACGAACAGCTCACCAACCCACAGCTGCTGAACCTTATTTATGGACATCAATAACATCTTTTCTACAGAACCATCATTGTTAATTACTAAATGAAATATGTAATTACACCTGTCTTTTACGATAATCGATTAAATGTAACAACAAATCTGAGTATTACACCTACTAATATGTCATGCTCTCAGCAGGATTTAGTCTCGGTAGTATTATGATGAATAAGAAGATACATGTGGGATTTATGAGAAAAATGAGATGTACTAAACACTTTGATGATCTTTAGTAATTGGCGACACTTTTACAAGGATATAACATGTTTCTATCTTTGTATTTTCCTTTTTAAATTTCGAATTAGCTTGCTTTTTAGTGTGAATTACAAGTGGAATCTGAATTGATTATGGAAAATTTCTCACAATTTTTTAAAGTTGAAGTTGACTGGTAAAAAATCCTAAAGGCCGTTTTTAAGCTTTAAAAACTCTTATATGTTCAAGCATATCATACGAAATATGCATTCTTAAGAAGAACATATAAAAATATAATGAAAATTAATGTTAACCTTTTTAACAAAAGTAGCACATGATTTTTTGAAACCACATTGATTACAATCAATACCGGTACTCAAAACTGGGGTTTTCATTTTTGTAGTTTTTCAAAACTAGAACATATACCCATTTTCTGATTTTTTTTTCACCATTTACAATGGAAAATTTAATATTTTTCTGCTATACAAATGTAATGATGGTTTTCATTTATATTTTATTGTCAGTTGGTATTGCCTGTCAGCCAAGGGAGTTTTCATTCTTATCGATAGCATTAAGATTTTCCTTACGGTAGCCCCATTTATTTTTATTGATTCTCTAGCTAATCTGATGATGAATATGAGTTGTTGATTACTAAGCAATAATGCTTTACTTTGGTCTTTCAGTCGATGTCTAAGCATCTATGGATTATACGTTTCATGTATTAAGAAATAAGAAAATTCGAAAAATTTATGGTATATTCATTTCTATGGTTACAGTGCTGTTTGGACAGTTCCAGTATTCAAAACATTGTACTGACTGGTAAGTAAAGTTTATGCATCAAAATTGCAAAAGAAATGTACTTAGCTGTCATTACATTCTCATTGTTAAGCAAGTTCCCGTTGGATCTAATAATCTGTGAATATTTAAATAGTGAAACATTTTAACTAGTGAATCTAACTGAATACTAATGCACATTATTTACAAATTATAATACACAGATTTATAAAA
The DNA here is from genome assembly GCA_028565635.1 of Phoronis ovalis. NCBI lineage: Eukaryota > Metazoa > Phoronida > Phoronidae > Phoronis > Phoronis ovalis. The sequence continues at coordinate 4,840 of JAOXYB010060823.1, forward strand.
TAGTCTAAAACAATGATATCTTTTTTATTTTTATCTAAGCATTCATGTTCTGATTTTAAAATGTTTTGATATTTTTCTTGAAACAAAAGAACACTGTTCAAGCCACATAGTAAGTGTAGGGGATTAATTTGTCACTAGTTAAATCACAGGTTTTATTTGTTTTATCGATTTTCGTCATTAGCTTGGTTATAATTGTAGTCTTATTTGAGTTGGGTAAACATAAACTTTGATCTACCATTTCACCCCACTTTCAATTGATGGTTTGCTTTAAGTCACACATCATGCAGAGTATCTGGAAAAATATGTTTCCATTGTATTTATTCTATTTATTCTTTCTTACTTAAAACATTAACAAGATCTGAATATCTTCGGAATTGATACTTATAGAAGCTGATGCAGGATTTCTAACGAATGGTTGGAAATTGGAGTAGTTATCCACCTGGAATTTTCTGTATCTTACAGCAGCTTTCAATGTAAATTAAAGTCCGGCTTCTACTATTTTTTTTGATTTGGTATGAATAGTCTTTGTTAGGAGTCAATGTAACACTGAGTTTGTTTTCCTGTCTACAGTTATCTGGTGTCTGAATGCAATTTGTTTTATAACTATAATCTATAACCGTTATAGATTTGTTTCTTCATTTTGTACTGTAAGCTCTACAACTACAGGTAGAAGATGAATTCTTACCCATGATTTGTATCAGGTGTTCAATGTGCTTCATGGATAATCTAGAGGTATGCCTGGCCTGTTTTTATAGGTGCTAAACTTTACAACCTTTGCTTGACATTTTTGTCAGATAACTGGTGAATCTGCATTCATATCTATTTCGAGGATGGTGCATATGATCTATATCTGATTGCAATATTAATAATAGTTTCCCCGTTTGGCTGTTGAGGGATATAAGTCGTGTTGTATCATCAAATGTGTAACAATACCCTTTTTGTGGATAAATTGAGACACTTTCTTGATTACAATGTTCAACTTGCTTTAACTGTCACTAGATTGTCAAAAACTGAAGAAAATTCGTCATAAAATAAATGTCAGTAACTTTTTCAAGAAATATAATTTATAATTTCATTCCAGTGAATTCTGTGCTGAAATTCGGGGGGGGGGCACTTATATATATGGTGAATGTGACGAATCTCACAGGATTGTCCCTTAAATAGGGTCGTTTTCCATGATTTTAAAGATTTTTTTGGTTTTCAGGGATTTTTCCAAGCATAAATCTTAAATATAGATACATTTTTGTAATGGAAAATCCTAAACATTGGTCCATTATTGAGACAAGAATCCTTTAAAATGCCCCGATATCCACACCCTGTCTGAAAAGAATGTCAGTATCCCCTGGGTGACATGCAGGTAGTTTAACAAACTCATCAGCCAATCCAGGATTTTCTTTATTTTATGGATTCAGCACTACTGTGACTAGCTAGTAAGAGAATCCAAGTCACAATCCTGCGCTTTTACCATGATGGTGGGCCAGTGATATTTGGTTGCCTATTGGCTAAGTATCTGATGGTTTTTCATTAATTCCTCCCTAGGTGGTGCTGTTATTATCTGTGGGTGTCATTACCGTAATCACAAATATTGTAGAATTAATCCGTTTACGCACAGCATCATAGTGAATTTTGTGTACTGTATGTGTGTGTGCAGAGATCTTCTAGTCTATGCAATAAAGTGTAACGTAGCCCATTCTTTGGTAAATGCAGAAAGGTTTTTATAATAACACAGTGTTCCCTGTTACGATGCAGGAATTCTATTTTTAAAAGGAATTTTTATAATAATGTTATACTGTATATTGTATTAGTATAATTCCATTAGCAAAATGCTTTCTCTGTTAATTTTCATATTTAGAACTGCGCTGAGTGACTGTGTCTGCACAAAGTATTGATCATGCCATTGGGAATTTGCTACTTTACATGCCAGCTAGAAATGGATCAAAAATGTAGAAAGTTGTTTACGTGCATGCTGTAGCATGATAGAGATGTTTAATTGTCTCCATCCAACATATTGAGTTGTAAGTGTAAGCTACTTATGTCTACAAAAATGACAAAAAATCTATAAAAGGTAAGGTTTAAGTATGCAGCTAACATTTGTTGGTATAGAGTAGAAAGCAGTTGCATACCTTAAATGTCTTCAATTAGGGTGTGCCAGGTAACCCCATGCAAACATTGCCCCTGGAAACTACTCGACTGAAATATTATTTTTAGTTGCTTATTCAATGCTGAGTATTAGCAAACCTATTGATGGTTATTAAAGTTTGTGGATTTTCCTTTTTTAATTAATTTATTTAACTACAGTATTTCAATACCATGGTAACAAATAGATAGGCAGGCATTTGATAATGGGTTGACGGAAAAAATACTTTCTATTATTTTATTATAGCAAAAATCAGAACAAAATCGCATTTGATAGTTCACAATTTAGTTTAAATTTATATAATATTTTGTTATATAAAATATAATCCAGTTTGTTTTACTAGAACTATTTTAGACCTCTGCCATGTTCGTGCTTGACTACAATTACTATTCGCTTGGCTTCTGATATGTGTGTGGCCTGTTTCCATTTTTTAGGTCCCCCATGCACATGCTTGAGTACGATGACAACTCCCAGGGCTTGTGATGTGTGTGTGTGTGGCCTGTTTTCCATATGCAGATATAATAGCTCAGCAGGGGTTCTAAGGTTGCATTGCACAGATAATTGACTAGTAATCCTTCTCTACACTATGCTACCGACTTCCTGTTGTCTTTATAACATGATTGATGATCACAATGTAGGAGACTGTAGTATTACAAGTTATTAATAATAATACATACAAAAGTTTTGACATCAGTTACAAGAATTCCATTTCATAATGATCAACCTCTCTCTCTGTTGGATTGTATTTTTCAGGTGTTTTTATTGTAGGCACTGAGTTATGAGATTATCTGTTCCTCTGATTCTACTCTTTTGGCTCCGGCTCAGGGGGGTACTGTCATTCAAAGTCATTACATATATGTGCCGCCCAATAGGGCTCCCTTTTTTCAGCTCCCGCATATACCACAGTATGTTTTTCACGCTTTTCAAAGCCTTTTACCACAGGGTATACCTTTTTAGTTGGATTTTTACCACAGGGTATATTTTTAAAAAATGTTTGTTTACCACAGGGTATTTCTTGGACAATGCATTCACCACAAATGAATTTTACACAGGGTATCTATTTCGGTAAGAGTTATTTATGACGGTATATTTTTCATGTATATTCATTTACGACAGGGTATATTTTTGGTGATCTTTATTTACCACAGGGTCAGGGGTTTTTACCCTGGGCCGCACACCCCTACCACAAGTACCCCCGGGGCCCGGCCCTACCAAGAAAGTAATACATTGGAGGTACATGCATGTACGTCATTGTATTTGCAGATGCAAAATCGTAATACCATGTTAATTTTATTCATCACAACCAAATTTTATAAAAATGATTCCAAGAATATGCAATATTTAGGTAATTAAAGTTGAGTGGATAATTTTCAAAAGTTTGCAAGTCACATATTTCATTAACAAGGAAGTCAGTTGCTCCAAAATAATTAAAACAAACCATTTAATGATGAAGCTGGGGAATTTTACTGTACTTAGCATTGTCGGATGCAGTAAAAGGGATTTTTATTTCTGAGACATTAGATTAAATCTTTATATACCTTCAAAGGTATGCAGGTATCAGACAGCATTCTCTTCTAGTATATGTGTATAATACAACAGGATTAAATTCTGGTATTGATTTTCTTATTGTGTTGAGTCTGATGCTAGTTTTTATAACTTTCAAAAGTTAATACAACTACTTGTTCAGTGTTGAGTTTTCTCCTGCTATTTTAGCATAACGTTCAGACAAATTACCTTTATATACATCATAAAAGAAAGGTTTTGACAGCTTTTGTTCACAATTTTAACACTTTTTTGTTGAATTTCTATTCCTTTTTATTCAAATTAATGGCTGCTCACAAAAACAAATATAATAATATTATAAAAAGCCAAATGTAACATTATAGTTGACCGAACAGATTAATAAAGTTTTTATCACACTTTATTTAATCACCACTTGACTGACAGGTGTGAAATAATATTTCTATTTGTAAACAAATGAAAGGTTAGTCACTGCTCATGAGCAGTCAGACTATACTACATGTCATCAGAGAAGGAAGGTAATTTTTCAAACAGTTTTTATAATTAATTCACTGCAAAATGAGAATTGATAATTGCTGAGTAACTCCTATCATGTTATATAATGCTAAGAACAGGAACTTATCCATAGCCTGTATACTTGTAATGTCCAGTAAAAACAGGATCCTATAGCAAAACTAAGTGCATGTTAAATTTTGTGTTATCTAAACTGAAGATTTTCTAAGAATGAAAGGTTAAATTTAAAATCAGAAAATATTCTTTAATTAAGGATAAGTTAATTACAATTTAATATATTTTATTCTTTTTAAAATGTTACCGGGTGTTATACTTTGATATGTCTGAACTGTCACAATACTGTGGCTGACTAGAGTTGTTATATCATCACTATGACTGATTCAAAATAATTGAATAACAGATGAACATGTCGGTTGGCACTTTTTGTAGCTGTTAGAAAATAAACGGTTTCATTTTCTCTTGTATGCTATAAATGAAAACCTGTTATCTATATAGTTTCCTACATTCAGACATCCGTGTGCACTCATAGTATGCATGCAAACCATTCACCCATTTCTGAAGGTGTGTAAGTTTGGTATTTAATGTGAAATAAAAAGGACTTGAGTGTGGAGTTGCGGAAACTGGCCACAAAAGTAAAAAAAGTAGGTTCCAGGATCCTACTAGAAGGTAGTTGCTATTAGGAGACCTAGTATAGTTTTGTATATTACCCAAGGGATGTTAAAAAAGTGTACTCGGTCCTATGACAGCTTAAATACATATTTGTGGTATTTTTGTGTTTCACATCATTGCATGTTAATTCTCAATTATAAGCATTTTTAACTTAGAACACAGTGTTCTCCGCAAAAAACTTATACTTGTTCAGGGCAGCAATGAACTTTAGTACATAAACCTTGTATTATTTATCAGCATTTTATCTATCCATGTTTGGGGTTTACGTAAATAATATCATTGGCCCTGGAACATGTATATACTATTTTATGGAGAATACACTTTTGTGCTTTGATAATCTGATTACAAACTACAGTAGTCATTATAGTCTACAAAGTTTTATTACATCATGACTTATGTCAGAAAGTGCCTAGAGAATTTTTGATAGAGAAATTCAATATTTTCAAAGTTATGTACTTTCTTCGATAAATAACTGCACCAAAAGTGTAGATGTACTTAGTGGTAAAACTCTTGATGAAACTGTTGGGAAATTTCGCTGTCACACATGTAACTTAGCGATATAAATTTTATAAATAATATTATAAAGAAAATAAATTCAGTCCTATTGAACTGTTACAACAACCACCAAGCTTTAGGCACTGGAGCAGTTTTAATTTTTAAAAACAATTGATTAGTGTTAAAATGAACCATTTAAAGTATCTTGTAGATATCTTTTAATACTGTCGGAGAATGTTTAAACAGAGTCACCCTTCTTGAACAATTCCTTCGTTAGAATTCGTTAGAACTTCGTTATATAACGAGTTCAATTCCTTCGTTAGAACTTCGTTATATAACGAGTTCAATTCGTTAGCCTAACGAGTTTAGAACGAGCATGGGATCTCGAAGTTCTAACGAAGTTAACGAGTTCTAACAAGTTCTAACGAATTCAACAGTTTCGCCAAAACACTGAAATTTAGGTTTTTTTCACTATAAAAGCACGTTAAAAATCATGTAGTGAACTTTTATAGTTAAATTAGTGTACTATTTGCCCCA
>JAOXYB010060834.1:0-12089 GCA_028565635.1 Phoronis ovalis
AGACAGGCATGCGCCAACTCATTTTCATCACTTCTACTGTACTTATAAAACATGTATGCTTCATATTAATAATATGCCATTCCTAGCCAATTTAAACAGCGTACAATGATGATTCTTTGAATCGTCGTTGTCTTGTTTTTGTCTGCTATTAAATATTTCTTATCTACATCTGTGTTACAGTCAATTAATATCTGAGTAAGAGAACATTTTATAATAATAATAGCCAACAAAACTTACTTTGAAAGATAGGGAAAAAAGAAATTGACTTACAAAAAATACAGTTGCAGCTTTTTAACTTTTACACAGTTTTAGTATCATAATATGCTACATCACTGGTTCTAGAAAAAAAGTTGAATTTCATCAGACAAATACTGTTGTGCATTATAAGTTAAAAATAAATAAATACAAATTGTACATGGTTTGGCACCAACTTATCTTAATGACCTTTTAATAAGGTATTGTTCTGCTAGGTGCTCTTCAGTTCACCTTGATGCAAAAACTCATACCTCATTTTATGGAGACAGGGCTTTCTCAAAGCCTTGGAACCTCTGCCCATGTAGCATAAAGAATGCAGAGACTTTAAATGGTTTTAAATCATTATTAGAGTTATTCCTTTTTAGTGTGTCATATTCATAGCATTTATCTCTTTTATTGTTTTTATTATATTTCAAACTAATTATGTACTATTTTATCAACTCTTTAATTTTTTTTAGTCTACATTTATTTTTATTTTTCATATTTTAAGCAATGTACTTCAGCACCTTTGAATGACTCTGTCGGATACATGGCACTTTATAAGTTATTATTATTATTATTATTACATGACTTTGCAAAAGTTTTCAAGATTAGCACACTCATTTTCTCAGTTTTATTATATTTCAAATGTTTTGATTTTAAATTTCTTGATATTTGTGCAAACATCCCTTTTTCATGATTTTCTAATTAAAAAAATATGATAGGAACTGTTAGTCTTTTATTTTCATTTCTTGTATTTCACAATGTTCTTGCATTACTTCTTTGTGATGTTTATCCTTCTTTATTGTTATAAAAAGATTATTTGTTGATAAAGTTAGTCAAGGGGGACACTTGCATTTGGTAGAAAAACTAGGTAACAAATATCATTGCAGCTTTTCAATGTTTATTATTGATTAAAAATCATTTTTCATTTTTTTATCAAGAACTGATTTTTATGTTCACGTGGAATGAATTCTGTTTTAGTTTCAGTTAAAAGTAAGTAATGTTTTATTTCAGGACAAGGGCAATAACAGTTGAATTCACGTTGTACAATGCAAATCTGGACCTCTTTACGACGGTAGAACATCTGACTGAATTTCCACTGAGTGGTAAGAAACATACCTTTTTAATAATAATAGTGTACCAAGTTTGTCACTAGCAGAATATGTAAATTAAGTCACCACTGACTGCAATGTGAAATAGTAAATATTTGAATAAAATATAATATTTAACTGCAAAATAAATAAATTGTAAGATGTTCAGAAAACCATGAATTTAAATTAAATAAGTAAACTGATTTCTTAAAGAAAATCTGCCTTTACCCTAAAATGTTATACTAGACCTCATATTTTCTCACAATATCGTCCGAAACTTGAACTAAACAATAAATATATGTGCCTTAATAATTGAAAACCGCAAAAGAACTATAATTCAAATAATATTTGAGCCAAGTTTGTACGTCACTCACTCAGTTAATGTATAATCCTAAGAGAAGTTTGAAAACCAGTTTAATAAAAAAAACATTTTGATATTTTATTGAACTGGTTGTTTTGATGCACTTTACAGTTAATATTCAATCATCAAACACTTCCCTGTATCAGGAGAATTTGATGGAGATATTATGTAATATTATTACCTTTTGTTTATTTTCTCATGTAGGTAGTGCTGTCACTAGAACCAACATTGAGGCAGTTTCATTGTTGAGATTTTCGATGAAAACATTTTCACCAATTATGATTTGTGAGGTAATGTACTTTAAATTGCACTCTTATGTACACAAACTTACCTGATTCTCATCTTTCAAATTTCAGTTGAAGAACTCTAAGCAGATCTTTCAATATTTGAAAAAAGTTTGTTTTTCATAGGAATATAAATTTTCAAGGTATGCAAAAACTTTATTATAAAAAGTAGCCGAATGTAGACAGTTGGCAGCATTGGTGCTTCTTTGATTTTGAAATAACAACTTTTGTAGTTTTGTTTTTGTTTTTAATACAGCTACCATGCTATGGACCACAACCTTAATTTTAAAATATTTTCACTTTTCACATAACAGGGACTAATTACTATCATAGCCTTATGTTTGCTGATCCATACTCTAGTCACCATAAGACAGCAAAGAATTCCATACTTCTGCAACATTTGGAACATAGTTGAATTAGCCATCACCGGAGTCACCATTACAACTGTTGCATTTTATGTCCATAATGTGTACCTTAATGCATCCATCTTCAAGCAGTATCTGCAGAACAAGCAAGGTTTCACACAGTTCCGAGTAGCAGTGTATTTTCAACAAGTATTTGTTCAACTGAATGCTGTATTGCTGTTTTTATTATCCTTAAAGGTAAGAAAAACCAGTTTGCGTGGAGTCCCACCCTTTAATATATGTATTTTTATGAAATAGTTGTCTTTACATTCAAGGTTAAAAAGTTGACACTTTTAGGAATTCACTAGTTTTTAGTCTCTCTGGTCTAGAGATGTCAATTAGCACCTTGTGTTAGAACTTTCATTAATAAATCTTGTGTCATGCTTGTCTGATAAAATTAAATTACAACTGAAATTTATAAAAATTGTTACAATTATCTCTTGTCAGATAAAAAGAACAAATTATCTGCAAACAAGTGGATAGTGAATTTGAACAGTATCTTGTTTTTAGCTTAATCATCTTGTAGAAAAATAAGACCATCTCTTCTGCATAATTATGTCGACTAATGTTGCATTTTTGTTTAATATGACTTTTTGTCTAGATTATTGCAACACTATACTGATACACTGCTGCAAGAGAAACTTTTTGTGATATTTATAACAATTGTAGATTGCTCACCAACTGAGATTTATAAAAAGACTGGCCCTCTTTGGCAAGACATTAAAAGCTGCTGTTGAGAAGCTGTTGGGATGTCTCCTAATATTTATGTTGCTAGTTATTGCTTATGCTAGCTTGGGTTACATGGTAAGATTTGCATTGATATTCAATTTCAAGTAGGGTTTAATTTGTAGCATTTGCCTAGAACATGTGTATGCTTAGCTGTAACTGAAATACTTTATCTTTAAATTCTATATTTGAAAAAGCTGTGAAACAGGTTTGATTCAGTGCTGGGCAGGGAGTTTGATGCTAGGCAGCTAAGTACCGCTTGGAGCAACTCATTCACACTTTATATTTTGAGACTAATTTTAGGTAGTTACCCAAGAACATGTTATATCACATGATTATGTAATCAGTAGGAAGCCATTTTGGGTAAAAACTCAATTTTTCAACACCCTTGCAGAATATAAAGCTGAAACTTGCCAAAATTTACTTCCAACAAGGATCTGTAATAAAGTTTCTCAGATTTTTGAAATGTTGCTTAGTTTTTAAATGATGTGCTTATATATATATATATATATATGGGTGTCAAAAAATTTTAGAGACCTATTTGAAGTTAATTTTGGTCAATTTTGTATCTACATGGTTGTACCCAAATGGTCCCCTATTGCTTGCATACATAATCAAAAAAGCAAAATTTTAAATAAACAAATAAGACACAATTTTAGAGTCTACTTGAAGTTAATTTTGGTCAATTTTGTATAGGATGGGGCCCATATTTTTTACCCGAGTGGCACACTCTAAAACCAGTTATGTTTCAGTGTTTATATTCAAAAGACAAATATGTTTTCTTTATTTTATATTGTTTCATTAATTACTTTTAGATATACAATTCAGCTTTTCAAGAATTCTGTGATTTTGGCTCAGCAGTTTTAACTGTAATGCATTTAGTGCAAGGGCATGTGAACTATGGCAAATTCATAGCATACAGTCCCATTTGGTCTCATTTGTACTTCCCAACATGCACACTGGTTCTGTATGCTGTAGTTTTTGGTTTGGTTGTAGCCACTTTATTAACTACCTATAAGGTGAGTCAATATCTTCAATTAATTGAAGTTTGGTGTAAAAAAGAAAACAAAAAGTTGTAAGAGTAAAAATATTTAATGATTTGTGATTGTTTGCTGTGTATAAGGTTGCACATCAACTTTGGACATTGTGGTTACAGAGTTACCCAGCTCGAACAATTCCTTCGGTAGAACTTGGTAGAACTTTGTTACTTAACAAGTTCAATTTTTTAACCGGGTTTCCAGCACATGGCTCGCGGACCAGTTATTGGAAACATTGTAGCATTACACTTCTGTAAATCGGGACTTACGGAAGCTAAATGTGTTTTCAGAAAAAATCGTAATGTTAACACTCGTGTAAGTATCTTAACAAAATTATGAACATCGCAATTACTTACGAAATCGTAACTTTTTGATGTTTCCAACAACGGGTCCCAGATCGGCAGTTATATCTCCAGTGTCTTAAATCTCTTATCGTGACTTGTATATATCAGCTTATTATTGGTTGATATTATTTGAATGGTAATTGTTTGTTAAACATAATTGTAAATTAGCATGCTTAAATTGTTTGTTTAATCTGTAACTTATGTTATTATCTCCAGAGTTTTAAATCTCTTGTCATGTTGTCGAATCCAAACTTGAACTTGTTAATGTTTGTTAGAACGAACATAGCGTTCCGATGTTCTAACCAATTGAACTTGTTAAATAACAAAGTTCTAACCAATTCAGGAAGGGTCACTCTGTGGCTAGGGATATGTGCATATTTACTGAGAACCGGATACTGCCTGCAACAGAAAGTAAATATATCTGTCAATCAAAAAGATCATTGTGCATATGTACCAGAAATAGATCCTGTTTAGTTATGCATATAGATCTGTTTATAGTTGTTTTGGGAGCCTGTGAATGTATAACATTTTTTGATAACTCTAAGTTAATTCTAATGCCAACTGTAAAGATTGGAATTAAGCCAGAGTTGATTTTTCTGAAGTGGTTGTTTATTATTCTTTTATCAGATTTATGACATTTTTATTTCTTATTAAAATTCAAAATATACTTAAGAATGCAATTTATTGGCTTACAATACCTTATAACATTTTTTTTCAAAACTTAATTTGATGTAAATTAATTTAATACTTCATCTGCTTTTTTCTTCAGGTTACGAAGTTAAAATCTTATTATCATGACTCTTTAGAAATGCAAGATTATGAAATGATTGACTTTATAATGAAACGTTTTAAACTGTGGGCAGGAATAGAGAAGCCAAAACCAGTAAGTGAAAAAACTGTAACATACTAACATTATCAACATGCCTTAATTGTTAGTGCTTCAAATCTCTTAATAGTTTTGAAGGAATTTGATAAGGTTCATTTTGCAAAGTAATATAAATGGTTTCATGATTTATTGAAAAGTAGACCTGTTGCCAATGATACATTTATTTCGTGTCGCTTTTTTGTACATAGATCACTTAACCAGTAAAGAAACCCTAATTAAGTCATCTCTTTGTAGGCTTTTCGTAGAGTTAAGTTCCAAGGTTTAGAATCAGCAAGTTCTAAGAGTTCACGATCAATTCACTCACAAGCCATGAGTTGTTGTGATTCAGTAAGCAACCAATCAGAATTGAGTGTAGATTCATTTTCATCTCATACATCTGTGATCGAGCAATTGCTACCCACATGGGAAGAATTGTTAGAGAAACTCGAAGAGGTAAGATAATGAAATTGCTCTATCATTGACTTCAAGCACCCTGACTATGCCATTCAACTTTTTTTTACCCATAATTTGAATTTTAAAGTTTGCAACTTTCGACATACAATTTTGGCAATAATTTTAAGGCATTCAGAGAATGTTACGTCTTAAAGAAAACAAATTTTAAATGACACTCCTTTTATGTTCCAGATAACACTTTTAGATGCTCAGGTCACTCATATTCAAAGGAGATTACAAGAAGAAGTTGAACTCAATGAAAGAAACAAGACCAAGCATGAACTACTTGAAATACTGTTCTGTGGACCATCATCCTGTTCAGAGTATGAAGCTCATAGTACTAGACTTACGAAAGAATTAAATTCTGTTTGTCAACAGTTTTGTGTAAATATGAAACTAACCTCATTAGCAACTCATAAGCAGACGTCAAATTTATCTGGACGACAAGGTTCTGTAATATCGAAACGCTCTAACCGTATTCATCCATCTGAACCTACTGATCCAAGGCATAGACTAAATCGTTCTGTCAGTGACTGTCAAACGACACTTCAGCCAATTTTCAAAAATGTCAATCCGAAAAGATTTTCGCTTACACCACCAACAAAGTCCAGGGGATATTTTGAGCACAGAGAAAACTCCAAAGAGAGACCACAGAGTGATCAAAGTGGCAGGCAGAAAAACATTAGGAGGGATGCTAGTTTGACAAAATCAGCCTGGTAAAAGCTCAAAAATGCTGAATGAATAATTTTTATACATTTATCTCCATGGATTAAACGAATACACAACGAATTTCTTAAAGGTATTTATTGCTGGTATGTGGACCTAAAAAAGTGTAATTACTGGAATCAGATGCAAACAAAGTTCCAACTCCAATGGGAGAGGTATTGGAAAAGGTTAATTGTTGGTTAATGCTTAATTATTGTGGGGGGTGACGGATGAACATTGTTTGAATTACCAAGAGAAAGGGGGATAGGAGGTCTAACTTCCTGGTAGCAATTATTAATGGAACAGTCCTGATAAGATTCCATTAGTAACATGTTTGTCTAGTTGTAACTAAGATATAATTATAACATAATATTATATTTTTATTTTTTTAATACCTCTTTAGTAACCTATTTACTACTGTTTATGTATTAAATATGCTTTGTACATTAACTGTTGAGTTACATATGCATATAACAATGATATAAATGTGTGTCTACTTTTTATAGTGGTTACATAATTATTGATAATGAATTCTTTTTTGTTAAGATTTAGTTTTTCCAACCATATCTTGTGAGGTGGAACATGAAATGGTGGTGGAGGTGCTTCTGAACATTAAAAACTTATAAAATTCAGTGCCTCTTACTGAAGAAAACATGAAATTTCTTTGTAAACTAATTGATATCATCAAGAAGTGCTTTTACTTTTAAATTATAATTGTTTTCACATAAGCAACCGAATTGGCCTTTTTAGCAATAAAAATATTTATAAATAATAGAATTTTTTTTTACCTATGTGCAAAAGCAAATTTATCATTTGTTACATACAAACTAATATCACAAATGTTTGTAATTTAATACATTTATAGGGATAAGGAATACTATCGTTATAAATTTGCACAAAAACATTGGGATTTTATTTAATTTTCAACTGTGTGACAATAGTTGATCTTTTTCTATTGAGATCAGTGCCTCAGGTGGCAGAAAAAATAATTACTTTAAAAAAAATATTTATCTAATTTATGATATAAGAGAGTTTTTCTGAATAATTAATTTTATTAACTCAAGTCTTTGTAATGATTATTGCCATTCTGAAATATTACACGGTATAATAAATTGCTGGCTTTGCAAAAAAACGGTTTGAATTCTGCCAATGGGGATTCAATATTATGAAAACGGAAGAGTGACTAATCTTCCAAGTCTGTAGTGTGTAAAACTTTGATTGCAAATATCTTTATATATTCATAATTCCAATTTTAAAAAACTAACAATAAACTTGTGATTCGCATGGCATTTTGATTCAACTGTTTGCTATGAAGTGTGAAATTTAATTTTTAAATTTCAATTTTTGAGCAAATTAGTTCCAGATTGTCCACTTGGCGACACTGCTCTCCAGGCAATGTTAAGACTGTACATTGGAAATTTCATTTCGGATCAGTTTTGTGGAATGATACGTGTAAGGCACTGCTGATTATACTTTATTTATAAACTGCTTCTTGAAGATGATTATTTAAGTGACTAGTAGTAAGAGAATAATATTTGAAATGTTACTACTGTCATAATTATTGCAAAATTAATATGTATTGCAAATAAGTACTGATGCTGAATTAATTACTGAAATTAAGAGTTTTACGACACATTTTACTCTTTACAAATTATGAAATTTAATTTCTGACATTTTTTTAATAGGCTGATTGATAGTTTATGCACCAATTTTCTTGTAACGAAAAAAAAAGTTCTCTAAATACTAGCAAGAATGGCATAGCTGTGAAGTACCAGGTGGACTTGCACTCAATTGGATTAATTTTTATTGCTATATAATTGCATCTCTCACTCTTCTAGGACTTGAATGGTGCTCAAATGCATTTCCCCCCGGAATGATCTAAGCAACGGAGCTATTACTTAGACCCAGTTATCAGAACTGTCTTTGGCATCTTTATAAGCATAGAAATAATTATGTGCATTTTGGTACCAATGCTTCAATACTGAGATAACAACTGATGTATTTCAAATTGAAGTACAAGTTGGCAAGTAATTAGTGCATACTTAAAACAACATTATAGTTTAGTATATTATTATTATGTATATTGTTACAACGATGTATTTACATATAAAATGAATACAAATAGTAATGAAAATATACCTTGTAAAAATATCTAGGTATTATTTACATTTGTATTTCCCATCAAAATGTAACAACTGTATGATCAGAAAACAACACTTTAAAACTGAAATTTCATTGATCAGAAAGAAACAGAATAATTCACAATCACCAGGTAACAACTAAGCCTGTAACTTAAACAGTGGCAAACTGGCACTGCATAAAGCATGTGAAGTGTTAAGTGCATAATCTAACAAATGGAAGACGCATGAAATTAATTTCAGCAACTATCTAAAAAGCAGATTTTAAAAGACACTATTCATCCATAGTAAACAAACATTCTCTCTCCTTGTGTGCATTATTTTACTATTTCAATAGACTACTTGCATACACTTGGTGGAGCTATCTATACATCGCAAATCTCGTGCAATTTTCCCAGCATGCTGGTCTTGTTAATGTAATAGATCTAGAGTTCACCACAAAAAATCCTACTTGTTCAGGGCACCAATGAACTTTAGTACATAAACCTCGTATTATTTATCAACATTTTATCTAGCCATGTTTGGGGTTTACATAAATAACATCATTGGCCCTGGAACATGTATACACTATTTTATGGAGAACCCTGTGTAATCATTTGCATCATTGTTTATTCAAAAAATTAGCATGATGGGAACATTAAGGATTACGACAAGGGGCTACACACCAAGTGCAAGAAATAGTCCTCTGTTCATTTAATAACAAATGTATGATGTATACATCTTGTCCTAACTTGGATGCTTTTATTGTTATTTTACAAGTTACTGTTAAAATTCATCTCATTCAATATTATTAATCTGAACTCTAATTTCAGTCAATTTAGCACAAGAAAATTTAAATCGGTTGCACAATATGTTACCGTGTCTACGGCACACAATTTTTCTAAAGATTTCAATAACAATTTTACCAATGAGTATTTAAGTTTCAAATTTTCTAATTATGTGTAAAATGTTAAATATTATGCAATAATTATGTTCAAATTATAAAGGGGCAATTGTTAATCTTTCAAAACTATATAGTACAAAAATAAAACAAACCCAAACTTTCTGACATCTAAGCTTTATCACACTTGACATTAAGGAACATGGGACAAAGACCAAAAAACAAACTGTTTATGTTACTACCTTGTTACAGGCACACTGTAGTTGTTATATAGTAATTTATACTTGCACTAAGTTTACACCAGACATAAACATTTACCATTCACACTACAGTAAAGCAAGCAGACTTTGCAACACTGTTAAATTAGTCATTGCATTTATCATGATACTGAAATGCAAAATCATATGAATATTATATCATTTAACTAATATTTTAACCTTTCATAGGAAATCTTGCAGTAAAGGTATTATTAATGAAATTCTACCATTTTGCAGATAATAAGAAAGTTACATATAAATATAGATATATTTCAGATCACTTTATATCTAAATATAATAGATATAAATAAATATTACATTTTAATCTAGTCATTCAAATACTAAGTCCATTTTGGGCTTTGGGAGATCTTCTGGTATAACTTCATGCTTTGTCCATTAGTTTACAACCAGTATACAAACACGTCAATTCAAAAACTGTAAGCATACAGAAATATGTCAACACTGCATCATTCAGTTAATAGAATAGGTAAGTTACAGGTACAGCTACATTGTAATAACATGTTGACGTGGTGCAGAGAAAGCATTAACATATCAAAATTGTAGAATATATAAAACTTGTATGAACAACAAACAACAACATTCAATTTATTAATTGTTGCAGTTGGTGCGCATAAAAAAATTGTTGCAACAGAAAAACCCAACAAAAGCAATATACCAAGATTCAGTGCTGACAGATAAATTAATACAGACATGCAAACAGTAGGACGAAAAATATAAGAAATAACTTCATATCAGTATTGCTTCACAGAGCCAAGTTTACTAACTAACAGACTATAGAATCGAAGAATCGAAACAAAGATGATTAAAATACAAAATTAAGCCATGAATTTGAACAACAAAGATTGTGCCGTTTATAATAAATTGAGTGCAAGATTGCAGTTCAGCAGTCATATAATCAAATAAGCCAATCGCAAATTTTTGTTTAAATATGAATTCCACTGAATCAAAGAGTACACTCAGTCTGATAGTATTTAACTAAAAATACAGTAAAACAATTGCTGTCAGTTAGCAGTATGGATTCAATCCTCTGTTTTCACTTACACATCGCTGGAATTCTGGTTTTGAAAGGTATTTCTGTTTGACAAGGTTCTGTTTTCATGTTCACCATACTAAAAATGAAAGAAACATATAATATATAGTTACTACAGATGAGTCACTTCAATGAAATAGTCTTGGAAAACACCTAACACTAAAGGGTTTCGTCAGTATAATGAATATAGACATATTTTTTACTACTAAAAAATGAACTCAGAAAAGTCAATGGAATTTTTGACTCAAAAAATATTTTCTAGCTTTCTGAGGCAACAGGTAACGGCACAGCTAATTATTTTTCAACTGGTTGGCTGTTGAGACCAAGAAACACCAAGCCATATCTCTTAAGAAGTAAATTAGGCTTTATGAGAAAAAATTACTTGGATTAGTAAAAAGACATACAGATGTGTTTGAAAATGTATATAATATTTTAATATAGAATTTTTGAATAAAAAAGACGCTACATTCAATTTCCAGAGACACGTAACTTCCAACAAAATTTCAGTAAAATAAATATATTACTAGCTAATAACTTAAACTTACTGCTGGTGGTGGTGTCCTGCTTCGACCTTGTTCTAAGGGAACTTGATCTTGACCGGGTTGTGCAAATCTGTAAGGAAATTAGAATCTCAGAGCACATAATCCTTCCAATAGAAATTAGGTTTAAATAATGATTTTATGAAATGGTTTTCTCTTACACACATGCAGGTTTAACTTCTTCAGACCTACAATCTAAATATGAGTTGTTTATTTACATGCACAATCAGGTTTCTTGTATCAGAAGTATACTTGTATCTAAATATGCCAAGCCTTATTCAGTAACAACTTGCAACAAAAATTTCAAATTTCCTAACTTTGACACCAAATCTAATACAAAGTACACCATGTTACCAATTGGTATGGGTGACCATTATAGTTGAGACAGATGCTAATTCCAAGAAATTTTTGCAAATTGAGACCAGATCTCGCAATTGTTGGAGTTTGTTATAGGATCTCAGGAAAGCAAAACAAAGAATCTAATCGGACAAGAACTACTGTAGGCCTGCTTAGGGTACTGTTATATCAAACAATGTCAGGACACAAAGTATTTAAGTCATGTGCACATATGATTAAACAACTGCTATGTTACAGGTACCAAATATATCAATAGTTATAACAAATTATATCAAACAATGTGAGGACACAAAGTATTTAAGTCATGTGCACATATGATTAAACAACTGCTATGTTACAGGTACCAAATATATCAATAGT
>JAOXYB010060834.1:12189-24977 GCA_028565635.1 Phoronis ovalis
TATAACAAATTAGCAAACATAATTAATGAGTAAGAATCACAATACAACAAGATAAAAGGTGTCTTTCACGTTGCTTTTAAAGTGATCTGGTGAACTACCTATCCTGGGGAAATAACTTCTAATTTTTTTTATATGGGATGCTCCCCCAAACATTTCAAACCCTTAACTGCTTTGGAAAAGAAATTCAGAAAATGTATCCTTTTTTGGAATTTTTTTTTTGGCAAATGTCCCTGATTACACACTTCTTTTCAGAAAGATTTCAATAAATTACTAAATTTGTTAAGAAATACAAAATCAAATACAGCAGATATGCATGGACATGTGTAAATAGAAACCTTTGGGCTCAAAAACGGCACCCCTTTTCGGAATTTCGAATCCTGAGAATATTAAAAACCAAACCCTTCTTACACGGAGCATACCCATATACCTCATTAATGAGAGACATCCCACCGGGTACCTATCACTTTCTTTTTACTTTCCCACTCACTATTTTTTATCCTGATTTTCCCAATACTCATACAGAAGAAAGGCTTGTTTTCAACACTAAGTAATGTTACATGCATTAACGAATGAGCAGTACCTTGTTATCAGAAAAGAAGTCTCCACAATCTTGCGATTGAGACTAGATCAAAAACTCAACGGCAATACCTCAAAGCACAGTTTCTTTGATAGCAAGGAGTTAATACAAAATACATGCTAGATAAACACTGAGCTAGAAAGAGTTCTAAGTCTAGCAAAAGAAATAGAAACATGCAGAAATTAGTAGCTACTGGTATCAAGAAAAGCAAAAACAGGTAAAAACCAATACATATGAAAACAAATTTCAAATTTAATAATTAAATTGATGGTATTGGGTAAAAAAATTATACAAAATTACATTCCTGGTGATAGGAACTAGCTACATTGGTTAATGAAACAAAGAATGTGATCATAGTCACATTTAGAAGTGTGAAAAGTCGGAGATGCAAACAAACTGCTACAGACAACATCACACTACAGGTACAATGCTTCATAGAAACTGTGTTCATCAGTTTTGCCGTTAAGAGAAATTTGGAAATTTCTACTCACGAGTTATCAGTGACATTTACTGTACTAGGTCGGCCAGTCACCGAACCATACCTATGATAATTTGAATTGGATGTTTGCCTTGGCAAAAAAGGATCATCTTCATCAACTTGTACATATCGCCTCCTAAAAATGAATAGATGTGTGTATGATTGACATGTAAGCAACAGCAAGATGAACACATATCAAGCGCGAAATGCTAAAATGCACTTTGGGTTTATTAGACAAAATCAAACCCAAGGCATTAATGTATGAGGCATATAGAAACCATGCATATTAAAAGGCAGGCTGTACTCTGTTATATATGTATATAAGCAGAAGTTTGCAGAAGGTCAGCTTATGTTGACAGCAGGATGATAATGGATAATTGCTGTAAACACCACCTCACTGGTATATTTATTGGGTAAAAATTAATAATCTTTAACTTCTTATCATGCTTGTTAATAATAGGAACATTCAACAATTTACAAAAGGAAACTGTTATTCTTGCATGCTCCAGATGTAGGAGGCCAAAAGCAAAGATGTGGTCACCTGTCTCTAACATGTCTGGGGATATGTTTAATCTTGCTAGGTAATTTGCCATTTTGTACAATATTTATTTACCTCCTAACCAACCTTCTCCATGCAAATGGTGCCATAACCAGCATCAACAGCACAGACACACCAACAACGAGGAATGCCAGTAGTATAAAAGCTAGCCCAGAACTGAAAATAGTTAATATTAAATGGAAAGATCCAACTACTGCCTTATTGATAACACTTTGTGTACAAAATTTTTACATGCTATGTATTCTGGAAATATTTAGAAATTGTGAAATACATAATGTTTTCACAAAAAGACATTCGCATGTAATTTTAAATTAACACGTCAAATTAATGCAATTCAGTTTGAACAACTTTTTGAAACAACTTGAAATTTGATATTTCTTTAAGAACATGAAAAGTGTTATTTCCTTAAACTAGGAGAAGCTACGAATTTTTAAAAATATTTTTTTAAAAATTTTATTTTTCATAACTACACTTTTTAATTAGCTCTCGAACTGTTACTTGGCAATAACATCAGGAATCATAATGTAATGCTGGTCTAAAAGCGACCTCTATCATATATCTTTGTCAGCATCATAAGACTCTTCTCATGCATGGTTGTTCCAGTCTCCCCCCTTAATACTATATGCGCATACCAAGCATACATTCAATAGGAATTAAAACAAACTTATCAAAATTAAAAAGAATTGTTAGGTTTAGAATTGTATCCTGTTGATATGATATATAATATAGTATTATAATAATACATGTACTCAAAAGGTTCTTTTTCTAAAGTTTTGTTTCCTGATTTTTTAAAGTCAGATAAACCTTTACTTATAGTGTAATTGATTGGTAGTTTTCACCTGTATAAAAACAGGAAGTAGAGGGTAAATCAACTGATGGAATAGCTGTGAGAAGACTCTATTGCACATGTCAATACTTACAGTCCTAGATAGCATACTCCTTTAACCACATTTTTGTAATCCTCATGAATGTTATTGCAATCAGCTAACACACCCACTTGTTGCAACAATGTTAGACTGTCAGATATACCATTAAAGATATCACTAATAAGTTGTTTATACTGCAAGAAATACAAACCAACTTGAAGTAACAGCATGATATCTATGCACAAGTATGCTGCATGAGTCGTTTCAGTCAAAAGTTTAAATATTTCTGCTTTTGACACTTTGTGTACATTGGTCAAACAAAGAGTTGCTTTGCACATTTTTCCTAAGTCGTGCTATAACCAATATTTATTTTTATAACTAAAATTTGTACTAGTGTGGGTACAAACTAACCTTTGAGTTCACAAGAAATAGTGATGCTAACTTGTCTACTTGCCCCAGTGATGTATTCATATTATTCAATGCACTCCAAGCATCAGTGTAGGCCTGTAAGAGCAGACATTCAATATCTTATCTTCAGGTAGTTCAAAATTAGTTCCCAAGTTAGTTCCCAATAAAAGTTGGATTAAAATTAAATCTGTCTTCACATGTAATTTATATGCATTTCTAAATTTCTTCATTTTTAAAGTAATATTCTTATATACTACATGAACATTCATTAGGTGTTTGTAGATTTCAAATTAGAAACTATAATCAACTATAGACCAACTAAGATCTTTCAACTTTTTTTCTTTTTGCAAACATCAACATACAAAATACAATACAACTGAGTTACTTAGTGCTCAACTACATCAGAAGTCATCACCACTGCAGAACAAGTGGTAAAGAATCCAAAAACTTTAATATAAGTTTGTACCTGTCAAAATAATTTATACTTATACACCACTTTTTTTTTAAATGTGAAATTTCGCAAACGCATTACCTGATGGAATGGCGCTTGTGTAGTTTCATTGCATTTCAAGTAATATACCAGAACTTCTGAAAAATTAATCACAGAACAGTGAATACAATCTAAACCTTCAAGATAAAACGCAATACACAAAACAACAACTATGATAAATACTATGATCAATGTGGCATTTCGTTATGAACTAAATTCCAGTATATACCGAATAAACAAACTCTTCTTATTTCAATGACTAGAATCCATTTATCACAAACAATTGTAAATGTTACTATCTTTTTCAACCAAAATGTTAAGCTAATGATTATATTTTACCTTTTTCTATTCCATTTTTTGCAAGTTGTTCCTTTATAAATCTATCTGGGTTTACACACAAATCCCCTACAGCCTAAAAAAAATATATATATATCAAACTATGTAATGGAAACTTTGAATGTACACACAGGTTATCAGTTGTATGACATATATCATTCATGATATTAAACCCTGAGCATTCAATGTTTGTAAACACTGATGTTACAATGCATACTTTTGTTAAAAACATGCTCAATAGACTATTTGCAAGCATTTGAAAGCGCTGCAGTCAGACCCTTTCAATACTGGCATCCTTTAGTTATACACAAAACTGATTTCTTTTAAATCAACTTTAAAAAATTTTAACCCGTGAAAATTTAACTAAATAAAAAATATTAATAAATAGTTGTTTATGTATTGATATGCTCACCAAAAGGAGGGTATTTCTTAGATCAAAGAAAATAAATTTTTTTTTGGTTTTGGCTCGGCATCCGAAGGACGCGTTTTGTGAATGAATCGCGAGAGCGCACGCAGAAACTGTTCATTCACAAAATCCTACATGCTGGCAATGTTTGGGTCTGAGACAGGTGGCACCACCAAGCGCATGCAAATAATCTATTAATAGACTATTTACTTTTTGTGACATTAATCAACTAATAACTAACATACTAACCACAGCTGCCCCGGTATGAAGTCCAGCAGCTATCCATGCAATGGCTAATGTCAGCATACCTAGTACAGCACACCTATGAAAGAAATGGTATGTTTAAGTTGCTATTGAAAATTTATTGAATACCCCACATTTATTAAACCTTCAATTCTAGCCACGGATTTATATCATGTTACATGATCTTGGGTCAATGATAAAGTCCAATTTAATACTTGGATCTCAGTTATCATAAATTGCTTGAATTATGAAATTTGAAAACTGAAACCACATGCCTAATTTGCACATCACTGAATACATTTGACACCTGATAACAGCCCCGGAACCTTAGCCAGAACTTCATGAAAATTACTCACTCTTGTACTGATGCTTCATAAATAAAGTACATTTGTCTCACTGTCTGCCAATATTTATTTCATTTCTTTCTGAATGTTAGTAGATTGGTAACAAAAAATAACTTTTTTCCCAGGAAGTTAATAAATTTGTATCCTCTGTGGATACACACAATTTTAAAAGAAGCTGTTTTGTTTGATAACAGCCTGCCTTCATTATAACTCAAGAGTGCTCCTTGACACTGCTGACATGCAAGGCATATATATCAGACTATCTTTCGGATAAGCTACTTTTAGTTTCTGTTAAGTTGAACTTACGCAAACAGCATTCCTCTGGATGATTTGCCAATAGCTATGAGCCATAATAATGCTATAAGAAGTGTCCAGCTAAATATAACAATGGTTGACATCCACCTAGATAAATAAAAGAAATAAATAGTGATCAGTACTAACAGCCAATCAATGGAGGATGTTCTGCTTTATAGTAACAAGAAAGAGCAAAGACACTTAATCTATGGGTAACAGATTTCTTAATATCAGTCATGTGGGAACACAAAGTATTATGTTACAGTACTAAAATACACTCAGGGAAGTGAGGTTGCCCCCTCCCCCATACAACAAAGTACAACAGCCCTTACTACCTCCTAAATACAGACATTAAATAATTATATAGTATTCACTGGGAGAAGTCACCAACCATTTTTACAAAATGTTAAAGCAAACACATGCAAACATACTCAATGAAACAACTTAACAGTAAAATTACATTTTATAAATATTCTAATTGAAATAAACACATACCTGTAATATTCACCGTCTTTAACACCATTGATATATTTCTTCATGTCAATCTGTTTAATATCCTTTTCAATTAGAATCAAATTTTGTAGTATGGGTGTTATTTTGTCATCTACACTATCCACCATGCCATCCAACTTGGATCGTACAGTACTATTAAAAACAGCGGAATCAAGTACCTTCCGGAGTTCATGCACACCATCCAATACAGTGTGGTTTAGATTATTCTCTAATCTTTTAGTCTAAAAAGATAGAAACAAGATACGTTGTAGTGGCACAAGTGCTGGTGTTTTAACAAAAGGTCTGAACTAGTAATCAGAGTATATTCAATAGATGTAGAGCTAGAATCGTCGTCACTAAACAATGACAAAATGTTTGGAAACATTCATGATAGTAAGTGATGTTATGCATGTTAGTAAATCTAAACATCTTTTACATAATCTATTTTACATTACATATTCATGTATGTGCATTAAATCATGGTTTTATTGTCCGGAATATTCAATCTGTTCAGAAAGACTTTGCACAATGCTACAGAACATGAAAATGTGGAACTATTACTGAGTGATTTCTTGATATCATCTCCACACTTTTTCTTCAGATAGGGATCATTATTAATTTATTATTATTTCCTGCTTTCATAAAAGGACATCAATTTTTTGGTTTCCTTGTTAGTTAACTACATTTTTCACATTCTTCTTTTGTTATTGCTTGTTTGAGCTTTTTTAAAAGGGACGCGTGCTTTATTTAGTATGTAACTTACCTTCCCTTTAACTTCAGTTACATCTGATTCCAGATCATCAACGGCAGTAGTTGCTTTCAATATTCCCTTAGCAATATCTTCATTGCCATAGAACCCAATAGCTACAGCCGCACTGTAATAGAAAAAAGAAAGAATACTGTTTTACAATATGAATGTTCTGGAGTCAAGACATTGGACTAAGAATCAAGGGTTACACTTAAATGTTTTTTCAATGAAGGAATATGGGTACTTAAAACAGAAACAGAGTGACAAATTTCAGGAAGGAATTGTTAACACAGTTTTTTTTGCAGATATGGAGTTTATTTGTCATCTGTTAAAAATGTACTTGTTAGTATAATTTAAGACATTAATTAAAATGTGTCAGTGCATGATTCCATGATAATTTAAAAATCTGCCTTGGGAAAAGAATATTAATATATTCTATGTAGAATAAGGACAATATATCCTGCTTATAGATTACTTGTCAACTAATATTTAGCACAGCCTGCCAAAGGTCAGCTTTATACATATATGTATATATTTATATACAGTACTATAAATACATATCACATGAATACTATATAACATTTATCAAGTTCCAGATATATCAACTTTTAGTGGTATCTACAGGTACCAAGCAATTAGAAACCAAATCAATAATGATAATAACATGCAAGCACTACTGGATGCATGCTGCCTTAAATCATGATTGTACAATTTACATATCTTATATAGCTTTTGTACACATACAAAGTAGCACATTAATATTTTATCATCATTTTTATTACCTAGTATCCTTGTAACATACAAAATAGGTATTACATAATTTCAGCTTAAAAAACATACAAAATTAATTCAGGTTATTCAAAAATTGCTCTGTGCAGTGCAAGGGTTTGAATGTGCAACATACAGATTGCTATCAAAATTAAATCCAGCACAATGCTATTATTATCTACATATTCTGGTAACACTATCTTTTTAAATCAAATAATTTGGTAAACTATATTAACTGTATCAATTAATAGGTCAATTTCTGATTAAAAGTCATTTGGGAAATCCTGCTTGATTTTTTCCTCATTCCATATCTGTTTATTACATATTTTTTGTAGCTTATTACAATACAGATGCCATATTTTCTCTGTCAAGACCAATATATCAATGTTACACTTCAAAGGATGATTAGATGCTTATGACAGGAAAATACATCTGGAAGTAACTTATAATGCATATAAAACCTTTGCAAGAAAGTAACAAACACTGAAAATATTGAAAATTAATTATATCTCAATTATACTGGTTTACATAAATACAAGAATTCCACAAATACACCACTGTCATAACTGACATAACATCATTGTCATACATTATCTGTTTTTTATTCAGTTGAAATTAATCAACCATAGAGGAGTTGTATTAAAAACAAATTTTGGTTACACACAGGTTGCATACACCATATCAAGCTTAAATGATAAGTAGTAAGTACCCTACTTAGACTTGCTCTGCATGTTTATTTTTGATACTAATTAGTTAGAAGCACAAATTTAACAACTTGGCAAAGTACCATTTAAGAAGATATGCAAGAAACACATAAGACATCCAA
This sequence comes from Phoronis ovalis, assembly GCA_028565635.1. Classification (NCBI taxonomy): domain Eukaryota; kingdom Metazoa; phylum Phoronida; family Phoronidae; genus Phoronis; species Phoronis ovalis. The sequence goes on from JAOXYB010060834.1 coordinate 20,025, forward strand.
AGGGAAAATGATAAAGAGTTTTGTAAGTGATAGTGCATTTCAATCAATGTTTTTACATGCTATCCTTAAATACACAGTGCTGGTATGCGAAATATACGTGCAGTCCAAGCTTTTTATTCAACCGCAGTCTAGACATACTGATATTTTTCAACATTATACTGAACATTCAAAGAGCATAGACAAGCAAATTCTAATAATTTTCATTTCAAAAACAACATAGAATTTATATTTGTTTGAATTGCCAAAAATGAACTTTCAGAGAAAATGATACCATTGAACTCTGTAATTTTAATTTACCTGTATTATTTTTAACAATATAAACTATAATTAATTGACATTTTGGATAATAAAAAAGTTTAACAAATTCTATTAAAGTGAGGAATTAAAACTAAAAAATAGGAAATCATATTCATTGTAATATAATATATAAATGCATAACAAGAAGAAAATTCCAATGTAGAAGGTCATGGTAATAATCGTTATCCTGTTGATTATTTTTACCTGTATTCATGAACTTTGTTCCAGCTTCATATCAGACAATCTGATATCAATGAGGATTGACAAAATGTTGCATAAAATGGTCACGGGGACTACTGTTTCAAAAAAAATCAATTGTAGACCCTCCCATTACTTTTCCTAATAAAGTTGGACAGGTGTGATTTCATGTTTGTTTTTATTGATCAAGTGAGTTAACAGCTCAAATTAAGTGGTCTAACAAAAAGTTTATTTTTATTAGTTTAGTGTAGAAGATAACTAATATACAATCCATTGCCTTTAGAACATATAGCAAATAACAAATCTTGTACAACTTTGAACCATTTGTCAGCAAATAGGTAAGGTTACTAATCATCAACAGGGGGGTCACTACCCCTACATTTTGGTAGGGGTGTGTGGCCCAGGGGTCCTGACCCTGAAATATCCCCAGAATTGCCAAAAACACACAACCTGGAATATCCTAGGGTGAAAAAAATCAGCTCTGAAATAGTATAAAACCACATAAAGATTGATATTTTTTTCAAAACAATCAAAAACCCAACCCTGAAATATCCCTCCAACACAAAATATCCACCCAGAAATACCTTAAAGGGTAAAAAAAGGGGCAAAAAAAACACCCTGAAGGGCACTATTAACATACATTTTATGAGATGTTCATGTTTCAGAAAACACTTATGTCCAAATGTTATCAGTTAATGTGGATCAAAATTAAATCAACTTGTAAACTTAATCACTCATTTACCATGATAAGGAACAATTTGAACTATTCAGCAAGGTCAATGTTTAGGTGTTCATCTCAATATTGTTTTCTTACTTGAATGAACTCTTCACATTTGTGGGAAGCAAATAAATATAACCTAACATGCATTACATGAGATTTGCTTCCAAAACATAAAACAAAACACAATTTGTTATTGTATCTTAATTTACATAATAACATTCAATGCATTCAGGTGAGGAAGACATTGCTAACAAGCCATACTGTATACATTTTATACACATCATAACCCTTAACTTTCTATCCAGATAATCAAAATAAAACATTAATCTTATCAAAATGTTTTCCTTAAGACAAGTTTATATTAACAATTAAACAATTGTTTATTCCAACAATCTCCACAAATGTAATCCCTATTCAGGGTATCTACATTTAACCCATTACTGCACTAACTATGTATAAACTATTAACATGTTCACTTTAGATGCTCAGGGCTTATTTAAAAATTATTATTTAAAGGAAATTCCAGATGGGTGATCCATGTTATTGGACAATAATGACACCTTCTTTTATGACTGCACACACTGCATTACTGATTTATAATAAGACTACAAAACCCAATATTATTCATGTTTAATAAGACTAAAATACTCACAAAAGATCACCATTTGAGTCACACTAAATACTAGTAGTAGACAAAATAACATTTATAGTTGATTAACAGCACCTGGGTAAATGCCAATATAAAATGTACCTGGATGAAGATATTTATTCTTATGTTACAATGTCTGAGATATGGCAGACTCTCTCTCTCTAGCTACACCTCATTGTTAAGTGGTAACGTAACTAAGAACTGTCTATCAAAATATTAAGTTGAGTGTTCCTTTCAATCTACCATCTTTTCACATTTAGTATTTTTCTAATTTGAAGTCGACATATACATTCCCTGGCATCCCACCCTCATACTGTTACTGAGAGTCCATTGAGGCTCTGCATTTTTTTCTTAGTAGTATAGAGCTGATGGGAATATGTCACTGGCTGGGGGTACCTTTTTTGATGAATTTTGGTATATTTTCAGGCACCTTTTACAACCCTGTAGTTTTTGAGACCTCATCACGAATTCCTTTTGAAAGATATATCAGTTGGGTCTACTCGTCATAGAAATTGTGTATAATATAACAAGTAACAGTATTTCAAATATTAAAAATCATTGAAATTTCGAGGTATGTCTTGGTATTTTGTTGTCTAAATTTCCACATATTTCGGGAATGCCAACCCCAAACTATAAAACAGGATGGAGGCCTGATGGGTGAAAAAATTTCCCACAAAATTTAGAAGACAAAGTATTTTTGCTCAAATTTTTAGTCAATTTAAAATTTATATTAAGTTTCAACAGAAAATGGATATTTAGGGGAGTTCAGATTTTGATCCTTAAAATTACCAGGGTGTATTGTTAAATCTCTACTTACCACGCAATTAGTGCGAATACTCCAATTGTCCAAATAAAGCATTTTCCTCTGGTAGGTTTTCTTTCACTCTGTGATCGTCGGAAACATCGACAACAATAAAACACTAAGAAGAAAATCAGTGCAAGAACCAAAACAAGAACGGGAATTGCTGCCCAAGCGATCAGCGACTGAAAATAGCATAAAAAACTACTGAAACCATACAACTCAGATATTATCAAAGTAAAAATATACTTGTAGATACTAGAATGGATATGTTTCAGTTCTGCCATATGTTTCTTGATAAATTTTAAAGTCTCAAATGTGGTGGTTTAAAGGTTAATTTGATACATATATCAAATAACGAATATAATTATGATAATGTGGCTAAATGTCGATTTTAAAGGCTTCAACAGGACCAACACTAGTCACTAACAACTTTATTGTCTAGCTAATAAATTCCAATCATCAATTATACTTCTAGAGGAAAAAGTAGAATTATTTTTACACATGTCAGTGTTGAGGCATTTGAAAAGAGCAAGAGCTACTAGAGGAATATCTACTGAATGTACTATCAGGGACTCACTGTTCATGTTATAAATAACTTATAAATAATATAATAACCTGTATAATAGTCCCAGGTTTAAGCAGTTTTAGTTATATTATAGAATTGTGGCATCTGAAAATTTCTATAAGCCGATTACTATTCCCTATTAAAAGTATTATTTGTAAGATCTCAGTGTGGCGGCGATATATAAATAAAGATGGGAATTCGACAATAGCTAAAGTTTACAAAAAAACAGAACAGACTAGCTGTTATTTTACACTTTTACAGTTACTTAAAATTCAATTTTTCCTTTTGTCACAATATATGTAATTAGATCACTGAAAACAAAGAAGTATTACTTAACACTTTAATAACACTCACTTCTTGATAAGTTGCGTTTTCTGGATCAAATTTTGAATTTATACTCTGAAACGTAAAGTTGAAGTGGGGAAACGAGTGAAAAAAATCCGCTAGCCACGGTACTTGGTAACTGGTCCCTTTCATGTTTACTTCTCCCTTATTTTGAGTTAGATCGCTACAATCACATCGTAGACGGAATAATTTATCGTCCTATAAATTTACAACTGTTCAATGTTGCTTGTGTGTGATGAGAAAAGACGTCATATACAATGATTTTACAACACACCAATCCTGCCCGTCCTTTCCGCTTTCGTTCTGACAATCGCAGTTTTCCAAGTTGTATGGTCATGTGACGAAAACATCGCCACCTACCGACAGAGTTCAAGCACATAAAATTTTACAATTAACCCGATATATAGCTATAATTATTATTAAAGTAAAAGGACAAACATAGATAGATGTTCACGCTAATGAACAAACAAATAGCGAATGCTTAACTCGAGGCGATAACATAGTTCTTCTTCAAAGAACGTGTTTTCTCGTGCACCTGCGTGATTCTCGTGATGATTCACTCTTGACGTCAGGTGGGCTTCCCTCGACAAACCGGTGTCAAAGAAACGAGTTATTCCTGCGAATTCGTTAAGGAAATTGTGCAAACTGATGAGTCATTATTAAGCTGAAACCACCCAGGATTTATATTCCGCGAATAGAAGATTCTTATATCTACTCTTGGATAATTTTTTTAAGTCTAGAATTAGGAGTAGCAATGTGATAACAACAAGAGCCGCCCAGAACTTGGTCATTTGGAAAACGACACTTGAATTCCAATTTTGACAAGTTTCGTTGTAACATGATGGCAGGTGAGAAAACTGTTTTATTGTGTTGTTTTTTTAATATCATCCACACGATTGTAACAATTATTTTGTTAAAAATGAGACGTATATTATTGATATGGTAAAGATAGGAAGACAACTGACAAGAGGAGACATTTGGTACAATAACATTGACCTTTGCTCCTTGATTGAACAATATATTTGTTAGTATCTAGCCTTAATCCAGGGCATCAGCTGGTGCAGGTATACAAGGTAATCAATCAAATAGTTTAAATATTTGTGCACTCCAGTGCAGGTCATACTGGATGTTAGCTAACTGCAAAATTAACATTATCATAAAAATCCTTGACCTAACTATTGTCAAGGAGGAATCACTACTGCTTGGGCTGTATCAGGGGAGGGGGTAGAGATTGCAGTTGTAGCTCCAACAAACAATAATTGCCCTATCAAACACAATGTTCTGATGAAGAACTAAAACTTGTACACAAAATTTAATTTTTAAAAACAATAGACTTTTACATCTATGGTTATTGTTCATTCAAACAAGCTCTGACA
>JAOXYB010060835.1:0-10710 GCA_028565635.1 Phoronis ovalis
CTATTCTATTGCGAGTGAATAGCTATATCTATAGAATAACGTGACTTCTTTGAAATTCAGAGGTGTAATGAACTACAAACTACAATTTTGTTTTCTCATTCTCCGGATTGTACCTATAATTTTTATGCCCATCCATATAGTGGTGGATGGGCATATTGTCGTAGTGTAGGCATTGTTGTTGTCGTATGTAACACTTTCTTTGTCTCGAGATAACAGCTTTAGTTTTTACCCAATCGGTTTCATATTCGACACAGGGTAAATACAGGTCAAAGTGCATGTTGCTTATACTTTTGACCTGGATTACTTCCAATATGGCCCATTGGAGGCCATGTTTGTTCTCAAGAGGGCACGTTACATTGCGTTTATAGCCGCAAAGACAGAGCCCTACCTGAACGATTCAAAGGTGGTTCTAGGAAGCCCATAAGTTGGTGGGCGTAATAGGCTAGGTGACATTTTAAAATGATCTTGGTTAACACTTTCTTTGTCTCACAATAATTGCGTCAGTTTTTATCTGATCAGCTCCATATTTGGTACAAAGTAAATACAGGACAAAGTACAGGTTATATGTAATATTGACTTGGTTTACTTCCAACATGGCCGACTGGTGGCCATGTTGGTACGCGAGATTGCACGTCATAATAATATCTCTACGATTCATAGGTGGTTCTAGGAAGACTATATGTTGGTGGGTGTAATAGGCTAGGTGACATTTTAAAACGACCTTGACAAGTAGGTCAAATGCCATTACGAAGCTTCAACATTTTTTGCTGTGCGTAACACTTTCTTTGTCTCACAATAACTGCTTTACTGTTTATCCAATTAGCTCCACACTCTGTACAGAAGAAGTACAGGTCAAAGTACAGGTCAAAGTACAGGATATGTATAATATTAACCCGGATTACTTCCAATATGGTCGACTGGCAGCCATGTTTGTTCCTGAGAGAGCAAGTTGTTATAACAGCTTTAGTTTTTATCCGATCAGCTTCTTATTTGGTGCAGAATAAGTACAGGTACCAGTACAGGCTATATGTAATTTTGACATAGATTACTTCTAATATGGCCGACTGGCAGCCATGTTTGTTCGCGAAGATGAAGCACTGCCTGGATGATTCAAAGATGGTTCTGGGAAGGCCATAGGTTGGTGAGCGCAATAGGCTAGATGATATTTATTTTAAAATGACCTTGACAAGTAGGACAAATGCTGGTACGAATCTTCAACATTTTTTACCGTGTATAACTTTCTTTGTTTCGGAATAACTGCTTCAGTTTTTATCTGATTAGCCGGTACAGAGTAAGTATAGGTCAAAGTACATGTTATATATAACATTAACCCAGATTACTTTCAATATGGCTGACTAGCAGCCGACTAGCTCCCGAGAAGGCATGCAACATTGCGTCTATAACCGTGAAGATGAAGCGCCACCTGGACGATTCAAAGGTGGTTCCAGGAGGACCATAGGTTGGTAGGCGTAATAGGTTAGGTGACATTTTAAATGACCTTGACAAGTAGGTCAAATACCGGTACGAGTATTCGACATTTTTTACCACGCCTAACACTTTTTGTCTCACAATAACTGCATCCGTTTTTATCCGATCAGCTCCATATTCAGTACAGAGTAAGTACAGGTTACGTATAATATTGACCCACATTACTTCCGACATGGCTGACTGGTGGCCATATTTGTTCTTAAAAGATGAAGCACTGCTTGGACGATTCAAAGGTGGTTCTAAGAAGACCACAGGTTGGTAGCCCAAATGGGTCACTTTTTCACAAAGTAATCCCTAAAAATGGAATGACTTTTCACAGAAATGTTCATAGAGATTGGTCCACTTTTCAACAAACCCTAAAATAGGCTGTTTTTTCCGATTTTATTTAAAGGTAGCAATTCCAGGGAACTTTTTCAAGAAAGAACCTAAAAAAGTGTTCCTTTTTGTGACAGAAAACCCTAAAAATGGGTCAATTTTTGAGACCAAAATCCTTAAAAATGGGTGGATATTTTGAGTTATGTTGCACATACCCATCTAAAAATATGGTGAGTTCTCCCTGGGGGTAACGCATCAGACAGCAGATGCTGTCATTTTGAATAAGAGTACCCGACAATGATAAACCAAATTATAATGCATGATGTATTCTATTCTTTTCTAATATTGAAAACCAATAATATTAAAAAAATATAATCCTACACATTGGATGGGCATTAGACATGACAAACGTCTTGTTGAAATATATCTAGTTGGCTACAGTATACATATACATAAAACTGCTGGATACACAAACCCCATTTTGACTAGAACTGTGATAAATGATTACATTTCAGGGTTTTTAGTTAAAGAAATTGACATGGAGCATAAGTATTTGTCCTGGCTTATGACGTTCTGCTCTAGCTCTTGATAGTCTGACTTGTGATCTGTGCGAACAGTCATGGATTGATCCATGATAGCTGATTACAGTGAAAGTGCTCAAACTTTGAAATCTATAAAATTCCTACCGAATAAATTCATATATCACCGTCCAGATACTATCTAATCGTCCAACTTCAACTTCCACTACTCCTATCGCCATTTGCAGCTCCTGCACTGGTATATACGGACACAAAATTCAAAGAGATTCTTTTTTTTACGAAATCGTCTGTTATCTTCACTTCATAGTAGCTAAAGTCTTGTTATGTCTCGCTATGTTCACTTTACTTGACCAATAGATGAATATGTAAATTTACTAGATGCTTCGACAAACCTTAGCTTTTTATGCACAGCTTGCAGGTATTATTGAATTTCCAATTCCTTACTTTATTTGGGCTAACTTTATTATTTTACATTCACATATAAAATGTTTTGCAAATGTTCTAAATTTGTTCATTTTCAGGTCTAAAATTGAAACCAACATAAAATTTGAAAAAGTAACGTAACAGTATCAGTGATCCCAACCAGTTATCTCCACATGATTGATTTAACACTCAAAACATATGATTTGTAGTATAGACTGTGTCATATCTCGTCTTACTCAAAAATGTACAAATTTGATAGCATATATTTTTTGAAAGATTTGTTGTTTATATTAATTTGTTTAAGGTAAGCTTTAAGCAAAATCAGCCAAAAAATGTGTTTTAAATGGTTACAAATCTCGAGAAGTCACAACTCTACTCGGAGCCAAAGGGAAGGAACTAGCTCCATGCGCAGACCACAAAGTTTTTCATCATTTTCTTAAAAAGACTAATTTGAAAAAGTTAATTAGTAAAATGCAACCATATTATTTATAACTGTGTACCATGTAATATGTTCTCCAAAAAAGCATCTAATCTTCAACATTTCTTGTTTTGTGCTGCCATCTAGCAAAGTTCATAGAGGTCATCTCACGTGAAAGTCTTAAAGCTAAGCGTTTTTATGTTATTTGAAGTACGCTGGAAAATATTTCAATTATTATCGACACAAATGTATGCCAAGTTTAACGATTAGAATAGTGCAGTAGTTCTGCGTGTCTAAATTCTAACTGGACACTTAAAATTCTCATGAAAATGGATATTGTTGGAGGAATTTCAATATTTACAACAGGCTACTTTTTTAGATTTGGGCACCTTGCAATGGCACTGTAATATTGTAATGTTTAGATTAATCCGATATGGATTTGCCCCGGATTATGCTTGATTTGCAGGAATTAGGCCCCTAATTTATGCCATTCGCGTGGATGTAATGTAAAAAAAAATAACTTAATGCTCGCTCTAGCATCTTAAAATTATAGACAAGTATTCAATAATTGTGTTCATCTGGATGTAATATGCCTGGTAAAATGAGGGTTTTTAGTCTCTGTTTGTGAATGGTGGTCTAGTAACATAACATATTACACATGGCATCCTGGGCACGGTACTGCATAAATCCCAAGAAACACACCAGGTTTTTACAAGTTAGAATTAGTTTTTGAAATTCCCTGTAATGTTATGAAAAAATAAAAAATATTTATCTTAAACCAGATTTTTCTCTATGCTTTTGTTTGAGATAATGCTGTCATTCCGAGTTTGATAGCAATTCAGGGGAGATAATGTTTAAGTATAGATTTGCATCAGATATTAGGGAGACAACTCTGCAGCAAGTATTCTAAGTGTTAAAACACTACTAAAACGCTTGAAATGCATGTTTATTAGTTGTCACCATTTTAGTTTGAACTTAGTCATTAATTTTTGTAAGTTTTCAAGAAATATAAATAGTAAAATAATTTCTTTTAAATAAAAACGATTTCCATGATTTCAAAAGAATATAAGTCAAAATCCACTATACTAAAGCTCTAAAGTTAAAACTTGCACAAATAATTTTTACATGCATACCTAGAAAACCATATCTAACACTGAAATTTTACTTTGAATTTTTAAAATGTATGCGTCAGAAAGAAATCAACAAAATTGAGGTGACTAAACATTGAGAATTCATATTTTTTTTAACTAAGTAAAATTCAAAAATCCGAGATGCAGTTTTGTAGCTTTACCTTTAATAAATATTTGTGGAAGTGTAAACTATGTAGTATGAAGGGTTATTGACTTATATTCTTTTGAATTTTATGATTAAAAAATTTAATGTCTTAGCCCAAAATGGTAACTGCACCAGGTCACATGATCTACTCGGAAAAAAATAAATTGTAGATTAAAAAGTTGTTGTATACTTTAAAAAATATATCTTTCATTTAAATAGTAAAATTTTAACTTATAGAATGTGAATAAATTGTGTCAAATAATACTTGGTACCTTACAACATGATTTTTGTGGGGGTTGCGTGTTTTTCATCAAATGTTTTTTTAGAATGTATAGGTCTGCCAAAGTATGTTTTCAACATCAGTGAAGAAACCTGCATTTTGTTTGCAGTAGGCTTCAATGCAATTTCATCAAAGTTGGACATAAACCATTATTACATGATTGTGCTTTGAAGGTTGTTGTTGTTCACCAAGAGAGGAACCATGCATGAAATTTTTGAGGCACATTTGGTACCTAAATCTTTGATCACAGCAGAAATGACACACATAGGCACCATTTTGATCTAGTTTATTCTCACAGTATTCCAAAATACAGTGGTCATATATATGCAAATTTTACGTCTGAAATATCTTTTAAATCTCGTCCAATTAATTTCTCTTCCCACACAAAGCTTCCAAGACAATTATCCTGGCAAGCATCAGAACAAATTAACCTGTGAAATAGTAACTCGTCTCGACAACAACTACTGGTTCATACTGTGAGACTCCTGGTGGAAAATATTTCATCAAAGACAGATATATTAGATATAGATGGGTTCACTATTTAAATCTCCAAGTCGACCAGGTTATTTTAACAGGTTATATATATGGATTTAGGAGCTGTTTTTAACCCGATGTTCATGCTTGTGTAACTGCCCTTAACACATACTCCCCAGGAGTAAATATTTGCCATGATTTGAGATATTAAGAATTCTGTTGCTTTAAAAAATAGTTGAATAGAACTTAATATTTTATAGAAGGTATGAGAGATAATAGTAAACCGTCCCATGCTAAACCAAGCCAGTCTTGTCATGTCTGTGTTACAGGTAATACTAGAGATGATACTATGGATGAGGACAGTGATTCAGATAGTGAAATTGCATCACATGCTACCAAACATTTTACAGCAACAAAGAATAGCAAAGCTATAACCCATGAGTATATCAAAGGTACTCTTTTGAGAACAGCAGAGCAAATACTGAATATGCTATTTGATGCTCTGATAGAGGCTGGTGGACATGATAAAGGTAAACTCATCCTAATTATAACAATGTTCTATGGGTTACTGGGTACCATGGCAAATAGCTTGTTCTTAGTATGACATGTCCAATAAAGACATTTGAAGATAACTTATTCACCATAATACCCACTTAATATTTATTTTAATTTGTTGTTTTAAAATGTAATCTCAAAGTTTATTTGAGTTTTGTGGATTGCAGTCAATAGGTGTTGCCATTACTCATCATTCTTGTTCTAGTGGAGCCCATCATTCCATTATGACCACCAAGAGTGGAGAACAGTGTTTTGGAAGTTCTGAGAGTTGCTGTTAGTGAGATTCAAAATACTAACATTTTCATACCTGTTGCAAGAATTTTTGGGAGTGAGATTTTTTATAAAGTTTGATCGTGGACAAGTAACAGCAGCCGCAAGGCGACTGGTGCACAGATTTTTGTCGCACATGAAGTGTGACTGCAGGAGAGGTCGCCATCTCGAGTAGGGGGAGCGTGAGGGACTAACCCTCTCGATTTTGTGATGCTGTTTCCTGCTACCAGGTGCATCTGATTGCAGTCTGAAAATTATTGCCTGGGGTATTTGCCTTAAAAAAATGTGTTTTCAAAAGTTAAGAAATACAAGAGTTGCATTACAAAAAATATTGTCATCATGTTAAATTTGTTCAGTCAAATCGCAAAAAAATTTATATCTTAGTTTTAATTCTTTTATAATTACTTTATTTATAATAACAATACTTATTTCATATGTTTCAACATATGTAGCTGTCTTCTAGAAAAGTTCCTTAAACTTGCAATAATCATTACTGTTTTGTAAAGATTTAAAAAAATTTATTTATTAAGTTCATCAGTTAATTCAGAGTAAAGTCACATGCTTAAAAAATAAGCTATTAAATAAATAAAACTGTCTATTAAAAGAATCTGTAAATGTTCATCTACTACTACTATTGAATCATGAATAAACAATCACCAACATAAAGAACTACTCTTAAGCGTCTCTGCCAGAGGTACAGAACTACATGTTGTAAGATTGTACAAAATACATATAGGTTGAGCAAACATTCAAAAGACAGTATGTTCCAACCATAGAATTGCCCACACCATTGAATACCTAAATTAGTTCTACTGACTGGATGAACTTCAAGCCTACCTAACCAGCATGGACTCGAGCCATCAATCCGCACTTGGGTAACCTGTTTCCAACCATTGGAACCCTTCTGGGTTTTGCACGGAAATTCCTGCTACTCAAACAGTCATTGCCGCGGACTCGCACAAGTGGCCAGGAACTCAAACAGATTTTCGGGGATTTGAACAGCAATTCCTGGGACTCGAACAACACTGTCATCAAAATTACCCAGTAGGTTATGGTTTTTCAGGGCAACTGTCTTATGCCGTATATATATATATTGTATATATTTCAGCCCTGGGATGCTTATGATGGGGTATTGTTTATGCTCATTACTGCTTACAATGGGTCCCTTAAATGCTGCATAACTATAGTAATTATATTACTATTTATATTTTTCATTTTTTTAGATGGTTCTCATAAATTGGCTGCCTCAGACTTGGAGATTGTTACCATATGTAAGCTAGAACTTACTCATATCGCTCGTCAGCGTCATCATGGGACTATGGCATGCAGAACTGCACTTTCAGCCATTAAGCTTCTACAGAATGCAGAGTTACTATCTGATGAATGTAAACAGCAACCTAATGATAATAACCGGTATGGTTGAAAACTATGTAAAATCTTTCCAAAATATTCCAATTGACTGTAACTAGAAGACAGTGATACCTTACTATGAGCTCAAATTGACTTCTTAGAAACACTTCTAAATAAATTCAGTCTTGTTTGTCAGTAGCCGAGGGTCAAGAACATGGCTTGACAAAACTTGTTAACCCTTAAAGTTAAATTATGGATTATATAAATGTAAAGTGGACATATACACGCATGCATGCACACACACGCACGCATGCACACACACGCACGTGTATGTAAGACTGTAATTCGTGTCCATTGCACAAAAAATCGTACGCTGATGCGTGCCCATTCTACATCACATGCCAAAATGTGTTCGTATTTAAAGAAAGTTAAAGGTGACGATCATAACGTAATCAGTAACGCTTCGTAGAATTCAAAAATGGATAATGGCACTCACTTGATCATGGCACAAGTATATTGTGGCACAAATATACAGGATATTGGCACGAGGCTGAAGTCCAGAAAGTGTCAAGAGTAGAAGGGAAGGGGTCGTTATTTACAGTGAGAGATAAGAAAATAACAAAAATCTTACACACTACCAAGATATCAGTTATACCATACTGTTAAAGACGTATGTTCTGTAATCATTTTTCGTACAATGATGGTTTCATTTCGGATAATGCATGTATTGTGGTAACTGATACAGTTGAGATAATAGTCCAGTGCAAGTTGTATTGCTGATTGTTCGTTAAACACTTGTGTGTGGTGTGGTGTGGTGTGGTGTGGTGTGGTGTGGTGTGGTGTGGTGTGGTGTGGTGTGGTGTGGTGTGGTGCGGTGTGGTGTGTGTGCGTGTGTGTGTGCGTGCGTGGTGTGTGCGTGGTGTGTGTGTGGTGTGTGTGTGGTGTGTGAGCATGATGTGTGCATGGTGTGTGGTGTGGTGTGTGCGAGTGGTGTGTGCGGGTGGGTGCGGTGTGTGTGGTGTATGGTGTGTTTGTAGATATATAGAAATGTCAAATAAAATAACAAAAATGATGTGTGCATGGTGTGTGTGTGTGTGGTGTGTGTTGTGTGGTGTGAGTGGTGTGTGTGTGTGTGTGTGTGCGTGTGTGTGGTGTGGTGTGTGTGGTTGGTGTGGTGTGTGTGGGTGTTGTGTGGTGTGTGTGGTGTGTGTGTGGTGTGTGAGCATGATGTGTGCATTGTGTGTGTGGGTGTGTGTGGTGTGTGTGGTATGTGGTGTGTGGTGTGTGGTGTGTGTGTGTATGTAGATATATAGGAATGTCAAATAAAATAACAAAACTTGCTGTTTTTGACTTTCACAACAATAATATATTTTACAACGTTTCGACAAACCACTGTTTTGAACAGGTAAATGCAAGTGAAAGACATATACACAACACTGTACATAATGGGTCAACTTTGTATAATTATGATACCTTAACAATGCTTAATCACTTTTGCCTACTTTACACCATACCTCTCTTTTATTAATACCCTGTGGTTGAAATGTTCTTAATGCATTGATCCATAAAAGTTCTCTTTTCTCCAGGGTCTCTTTGTTAATCTTATGTACTTTCTCAATGACTTGTAACTGCATGTGTTTGTATTCACACTTGTCTGATCCAAAATGTTTACCGAGAGGTTCTTCGTTTTTGTAACCTCTGCCCTATGGCCAATATGATGTTTTTTCATGGAATTTCCTTTTTCCCCTACATATTGCTTTCTGCAGTTTGTACACCTAATTAAATAGACAACATTTTCAGTTTCACATATATTATTTGACTTAATTTTATAAAATTTACCAGTAATTTCTCTTTTGAAACTATCGCTTTCCTTCATAGCTGCACACGTTACACATCTTGTTTTGTGAATCTTCCAATTACCATTTTTATTTATTTCTTTATTTTCCATCAAGCTATTGTTACCAATTTTAAATTAGTAGGCTGTCTAAAAACTACTTTGAGTCCCCCGGTACCTGCTGTTTTAAAATAGATGAAAGACATAGGATTGGCATATTTGAATTGATAATTGCTTGTAAATTAGGTAAATAAGGGTTTTTTATTACTACTAAAGGAGCTATGATTTTTTTCTTTTTGCTTGTTTTCTGTGTACTTCTACTAGGATTCAAAAGGTCCTGCCTAGGTATATCATTGGCCTTCCAAATCTGTTCCTTAACATTTTTTTGGGATAACCACGACTTACAAATTTGTTTTCAAGACTTTTTAGATGTTGTTCTGCGCGATTACTTTCTGAGCATATTGACTTAATATGTAAAGCTTGACTACAAGGAATGTTATCTTTAACATGAGAAGGGTGATACGAATCGTACCTTAGATACACCTGACTATCAGTAGGTTTCATATACAGATCTGCTTGTATTTTGTTATCCTTGAAATACAAATATGTATCTAGAAAACTTAACCCTACCTCTCTAAATTCATGTGTGAATGCTAACACTCCTGGGTAAAGACCATTGATAAAATTCATGAATATTAGAAAAACATGGTATCCTTTGTTCCACATTAACCCCCATATGTCATCTATATACCTATCCCACTCAATCGGGAAAATGTCCTACTCTCGTTCTATTCTTTTTTCTACTACCCCCATACCCAAGCTCACAAAACCTGGTGACATTTTCGGGCCTATATTGAAGTACCATGTATTTGGAGAAAATGTTTGGTATTGAATTCGAAATTATTACATTCGAGACCAATTATATGAAGTATGTTAAAATGTCCTTGAGGTTTTCCATATTTTTCATATTTTGCCTTGGGCATGTTGCATTGTTTACACTGAAAAATCTCTCTACTTGACATTTTCAAGTGTTGACAAGTATGAAATAAACAGCCACCTCACTTGGCTTGAATTCAATATCAAATACAAAGTAATCTTTGATATGCAGTATTTTTCTTACAACTTCCAAATATTTCCACAAAAAAGTGGCTTGCAAGATTTCCTCAATTTTTTATTGAACCTCCAATTAACTTTTGTCAAATAAAATCTGATTAGTTCAAATAGAGGAAGTCTAAAAAACAAACCAATCATAGGTCTGGATACAAATAGTACTGATGGTATAATCCATGATGAAAAATATAAAGCTGTTCTCACGGGCAATCGCGATTAAAATATTAGCTAGATAAAAAATTTAGCAAAACTTTAATCGCAATTGTGACCGTTCGCACGATAAACATTCTATCGCGATTAATATTCAATCGCGATTGAAAATTCTTCCCAGCTGACCTACATGTTGTTTTTGTGCTGCTTTTTTTGGCGACGGTTCTGG
>JAOXYB010060857.1:0-10709 GCA_028565635.1 Phoronis ovalis
TACCAAATACGAAGATGATCTGACAAAAGCTGAAGCCGTTATAGCAACACAAAGAAAAGGTTACATACGACAACAACGACGACGACGACAACGCCGCATAGGCTTTAGCTATATGCCCATTCACTATTACATAGTGATGGGCATAAAAACAACCAAATATGCACATTATCAAATACTGCTATAAAACCACCTTAGCATAGGTTAGGACATTAGTGCTTATTATGACCTTGAGGTCAAAAGGTCATGTAAAGGTGAAATGTTAGATTATTTGAAATTATTCAGGAACATTCCAAAAGCTTATTATAATATTTAACTAGCTGATACCCGTAAAATTACGGGCAATAATGAGGCCGCTACATAAAATTTTAACAGCTATCTTATTGAATCATCTGGAGTTAAAGATTGAAAAGGGACAAATAAGATAAACAGAAAATAAAGTGTTTACTTTTAAATAATGTTTATTGAGTGTCAGATACAGTTAACATGCCTCTGGCCTTTATAACAGTCATTTAACACAATACAAATACAAATAGCATAACATAATATAAATGACCGTTCTAACAATTCTTTTCTCCTTTCCCCAGCACATTATAAATATATGGAGACAGCTATCCATTGTTCTATTTGCACATTATGAATATGAATCGTACCTCTTTTAGAAGTATAGTTTCATATAACAAAAATAAGATTCCTTTCTTGAAATTAATGCCAGCAGTTCAAACAATACAGATATCCTTATTAGAAACCTCATGTTCATGAACAAAGATGGAATAGATTTAATTAACAAAATAAACACATATTTTGTTTATCATAGTAAATTTTAAAAAATGTATAGTCATCAAATTTATTCATCAACAAAAAAATGTAAAGTCATTGGTTTCATTGTCTTTCAACAGGAATCTAAGTACAACTATTTGTAACAAAATACTGGTAATTAATAAACAGCAACATAAATATGATATATTCAGAGCAAAGGTGAGGAGGTGATTGGAAGTGAGATGGGCATCTGACATAATTGCAAATGTCTTGTTCAAACACAGCAAAAGTTGTTTTTGAAGCTCTGTGAAACATTTCACCTGAAATGTTGTGAGATTACATTTATTTTTAACTAGTTTAAAATTGTTCAAGTTTACCTGTAAGATTCATAACCTATGAATATTTTTTGCCATATCTGCTGCAATGTTTCCCCATCATACAGAGCCATTGTTCCATTGTATGCAGATACAAGTATGTCCATTACAACATCTCCATTCACACAGGCTAATACCGGTGGTACCATTATTCCCTTTGCAGAGCTCCTAATTATATGAAAATATCATTGCTTTCCTGCTTGAATAGAAGCAGAAGTGAGCGAATACCAATGTTTTGATGATTTTTAGCATTACCCTCATGTATGTCTACCAGTGCAAGTAAATACTATTGTAAGTGGAATCTAACGTGAAACATATTATGTATCCAATAATGCAGAAATAAAAGAAATTTTGTGAAAAATAAAAATATTCTTAGAAATAACTATACCACTGTTGAAACGAGATAGCCAGCTAATAGGAAAAATAACCTAATGACGTTCCTAGCACCTGTTTGTGTAATTTTTTGCAAAAAATTGCTTAACATTTTGGATGAGAATTTCACGTAGCAAGACAAGTGGATTCACAGATAAATGCAAATTCACCAGGTGACAAAATTGTTTCGCTATGTCTATGTAGAATTTCTATCCAAAATGTTTGAATTTTTGTGTGAGAATTGGATATTGGAAACCTCTTAAACTACCAATTCATTTTAAAAAAATTTTCTCAAAATTTTCTTTATGTATACATTATGGGATAAATATTACACAGCAATCTGTGGACCTTAAGTTTCCATCATCACCCCTCCTTAGTAATTTAAAGGACCAGCATAGGATATCTCTACAAGTGATTGCATTTTACTATAATATCAATTAGTAAACTATTTTTTCTTTTCGTCTTGTGATAATAAAGTAGCTAAATCCTATAATGAGATCAAAATGGCTCATGTCCTTGTATTAAAATCAGTTTAACAGTTAATATTACCTGAATATTTCAATAACACCATCCTGAGTAATATTCTTTTCCCATGGTTTAGTGGCCACTTTAAGTCTGAGAGATTCTGGTGGCAGTTTATTCGAATTTAGTTTAAAGATAAAACGATACAGATCTGTTAGGCTGATTGCAAACAGGGAACCTGAAAATAATACAAAATTATAATAATATGAATAATTACGAAAGGCGATAAACATATTCTAGTTCTTAAAATTAAACATTCGAGATTATATCTATTAGATTTACAAAACAACAAATTTTATTTAATTAATCTTATCCTTACAAAAATAGGCTTCAGAAGAAAAACCAAGTCTAGGATCATAATATATAACATTTCTCATTCAGACAAAAGTGACATTATCCAAATATGCTTGTAGTAATACATAATCTTCTAATGAATGTGTATGAGGATTGTTTGCACTTGAGCTTCCAAGGATACAAAGGTAAATTTCATTTCACCTGATACTGTTTCTCCCCCACTGCCAAACAATACATATCGTGAGCCATCTTTTCTTGTGTGTAATACAGGTGACATGTAGGTTTCCTTGTCTTCTGGAATCTCCATATATCTGTTACCAATCATCTTTCCCGTTTGACCCGACAAGACAATTAACCGGCTAGCATTACGTTTTTGAAGCTGAAATGACAACTTGTAAACAATTTTCACATTTCTATAATAAGTAAAGTTTGTCTTTAAAGCAATCAACTGCTTGACAATACAAATGGATTTATTGTCTTTCAAAATCCTTTTACACATTAATCAGATAGACAAGGACAGGTGCCATCAGTTTGTTTATGATGAGATTGTGAGTATGCCCATGACTATTGTATAATAGAACTGTCAAGATCTTATTATAAAATAAACGGTAATACCTGAAGAGTAAAATGCCTTGGCAAGGTTCGAAAAGTGACACCAAGTAAAACTGCTCATACTATAATTTTGCTATGAAACACTGAGGATATTTAGGATCCCACCTTACTGGAAACATAAGGAAGATACTTTATATTGTAAAACAATATTTTTTAAAGTCCTTGTTTGTTTATTGTATGACAGTTTTCTTTCAAACATGTTAACACAATGATGTCATTTGTTGTCATTCAGGAAACTAGTGAAATAATTTCTTCTTGATTTTAAAACAAATAAATGGTTGAAACTAATTTACGCAAATTTTTAAAGAGTATAATGTATCTAAAAGTAATTAAATATGACCATATGTATAATACATTAGATGTAAATAAATATAAGAATTATAGCTACTAAAATTTATCACATTTTCATACACAATATTTAAACACGTTAGCAACCGTTAGAAGAATTTATTATAAAAGTATGAGTTTAGTCCGTTGTTCATTATATCTCTGAATTTCAGAGAAATCGCTCGATTACTTCTTTAGTTATAGGCAAATAAACAGGATTTAAGTGTTATGGCTTTGATAGTCAATATTTCGCTTCAATGTAAGTTACATATATTTGAAAATGAATTTTTTTATGATTTTTTTTTTGTCACAGATGTTTTCTTGTCATATTCACAACACACAGGGATTCTATTTAAATGTGAAACTGTCTGGCATATCACAATTTCCATGCATCCACATGATGCTCTTCTTTTTCAACAGATTTTTACACGATTGATTTGTTAAGATATTCAGGAAATTTGGTATAAAGGTGCCTAGACTTTGTTACCTCAGGAGGGTATCTTGGATCACCACCATGTGCTATAAGTACATCTTCAATGTGGTCACCATCAAAATCAGGAATTATGAGTGGTTGATATATATTCCAGTCATGAACTAAAACCCTGTTGTCTCCATACCAGAAAACCTCGCCTGAAATCAAATTCAACTTTCATAAATATTTAGATATTCTATTAGTTTTCATTAAATTAATTGAAAGCTCATAATGATATGTGGAAAAAATTAAATTAAATCCCTCATTCAGACAACAACGACTCTAGTTTTTAGCTTTGTGAGTAGTGTAATTAAAATAATTTGTGACAAGAGCCGAAACTCCAAATACTGACAGAGAAGACACAGAAATTTGAATTTTTTACTTGCTTCATGCATTTAGAGAAACCACAAAAATATGCACAAACCAGCTTTTGAAAGACTGTGGCTCAGCTTTGTAGAATGTTTCACAATATTTCTATATATACCAGACAATCTTTGCAGATTGTAACTATTAATATACCAATGGGTACTTAGTGTCACAGATTGTTACTCCAGTACATTTCACGTTGGCATCATATGCTTAAATAACAAATTTATGTTTTAAACCTTCTCTATATCTATATCTATATGCCAAACTGAAGAATTCAAAGATCAAAAAGTACCATTCTTTGGATTAACAGCAACTAATGTAGCTATCCGTCCTGCAGCAATACAATCTTTCTTTCCATCTTGATTAATGTCAATTCTATCACAGTTTATCTCAAATGGTTCCGCACACAATGGTACTCGCCATAATTCCTTACCATCATAACCTCGTAGAGCAACTAGAGCACCAACACAAGGGGTCTGAAGACCTGAAGTCACAATAATATGCAGGTGAAAGGCAATTGTGATCACTAAACATGGGGGACAATTTTACCAGCACAATCCGTTTTGCTTATAGGCAAAGGATTTTGTCAATTGCAGCCTTTAAATGAATGCCCTGGACAGATCAACAAATATTTAAAGTACTGCCAGTACTTATTTGACTAGATGCCAAATTTGATTTGAAATCAATTCAAATTAATAAAAATCTAGCCATAACTATATCACTGTGACCAGTTTCTGCTCAAGGATTTTGAGCCTGGGGATAACAGCTAACACAATTTGAAAGTATGTTATAACATGTGAAGTGTTAAAACCTTTTTTCCTGCAGAATTCTTCTAAAGTTGCCTTTGAAGCAAAATCCTTAAAGTTAGCAGCCATTGCCATACCAACAAGAATGTCCTGCTTCCCATCATCGTCCACATCCACTAAACGAATACAAGATTCAGAACCTGAAAATCATAACATAAAGCACAGCATGAATGTGTATTAAAAATGAATGCTCCCTTAAGTAAACAAAGACAGTCAGCAAAAGAATTCTTTTTAAATAGATTTTCAAATCACGCCTACCAAGGAATACACAGAAAATGTGAAGTTTTCCTGTTAAATTAGCATGAAATGCAAAGATATTTTATTTAGCTTTTTGTTTGCCAAAATTTGCATCATTTATTTACTTAATGAAATTTTAAGTTTAAAGGGTTTAGAGTGCATTATATGTAATGAAAGTTATTTATCAATTGTACATCAAAATAAATACCAAAGTTTATTAACTAATAAAATATGTTCTCATAAAAAAATACATTATATAAACACTTATTTAGAATGATACAGTGAACATATCTACAAAACATTGTTTCATTGCCATTATTTACAAGGCTACGATGAGAATCATCGAAACAAGCTGCCAAGTTGTGTAATGACGAACTGTAAAGGTCATATGTCCAAATTTATATTACTAAATCAAAATAGAAGGTTTCAATAGAATAGAAGTCCTTATAAATTTAACTTTATTGAATACAAGCCTTCTCTCTAATAGAATCTCAACATTAAGCTTCCTTATTTATCCAAATGTAAGCCCTCCCTTGAATAGAAGCTCAAAATTTAGAACACTGTATAAACCCAAACATAGCAGATGCTCAATTGTTAAAATTAATTTTTTATCTACAAAGAATATCCTCCAATGACAGCCTTACCAGATGCTTTATTCTCAAAAGACACCCTTCCATTTCTTGATTAGAAGCCTTACTTTTAAAAGCTATATTTATCAAAATACAAGCACCTCCTCAAATACAAGTATCTAGAATAGAAACCTTATCTTAACAAGATATCCAAATGTTTAGATTCCATATTTTTATCCAGATATTAGCTCAATTTTAAAATTATATACTGTTTTTCTCCATTTTAAGACTTATCCTTAAATTGAACCAAGCTTTAAATTTTCTTATTAAAAAAAAATGTCTCCCTTGAATATAATCCCATCATTTAACCACACTTATCAAATAAAGGCCAGTCCTTGAAAATAAGCTAAAAACTTTTTTATCTATATGCTATTATAACATGTACCTAAAATATAGTAAAAGCTAAAAAGAACTTAGTCATCAGTTGCTTTAGGATTTCATCACATAGAACTCTACATTTAATAAATGGAGTTTTTATGACACAAGAATTATTTTTAGCAATACGATGCAACATAGGGAAAATAGATACCAGTAATGTAACTACACAGCCATATTGCAAACTAAAGGCAAGTAATATACCACCAGGAATTTCACCTTTACCCAACTCTGATTGACTTTATAATACAAGTCAAAACCAAAAAAAATTGTAAGAAATATTAATTATAACAGAATTAAATACTTCTTTCGAAACCTTTACCTGGTTTCGTATCAAAGATCAGACTTTTAAGGTTTACTGTAATTTGACAAATATTCGGATAAATATGGGTCAATAAAAACTTTTTATACCTTAATAATAACTAATTTCCCTACACACATTCACATGATTCACGAAATGTCAACTACTACTATTCTTCCCGCAGAGAAAATACCATTTGATCAAAAAAGCATCTTCAACCTATTTCTTAGAAAATATAGGGCAATGTTTTTACTGTTCCAATTACTATTTTATACTTATTTATACAATGTTCAAGTTTACCAAATCTCTATTTTTCTATCACAGTTTATGTTAGTGCTAGACCCAAAATTCGATATTTGTATAGATTTATACACAAAAAGTGTCCACTACCAATGCCACGACAAAGCTGCCTGTACGTAATAGTTCTGCTATTAGTCATACAGCAAAAATATTATAGATATTTGATCATACTTTAATTGCAATGTAGTGTAAGTGAGTAGAAAGGTCCTCATATTGAAATTAATTCATAATTACCCCAGTCACGGAATGTTCTTGTCCAGTCAGCAGTCTGATTATATCCCATATTTAAAACTGTGTCATTTTTACCATGATTATATAGGCAAGGTAAAGCAATAGAAAATACTAAAACTATCCCAAAAACTGCTATTAAAGATGCACAGAAGCATATAATAACTGTTTTGGACATTTTAGGCTTTGTAACATTGACATGATTTTGTCCTGAAGATATTATATTATTCGATGTTGTTCTCGATGAGTTAAGTCTGTCCATTTCAATTACTTCGTGTCGTTTTGTTTGCTGTCTGACATTCTGCAATGTTGCTGCATGCTTGTATAGTTCATCTGTATCGCTGTCAGTCTCTGTATCACGGTTTGGCACAGGGTGATAAGCAACATTTTTCGTCTCTAAAAACAATACTGTATTTTGATGAAACGAATTTGTGTTTAAAAAAAATCTCTCAAAAATTAGGCACCGATTTAGTGGTACCCCATGGCCCAAAGGCAGTAGTGTATAATTTCATTGCTAATAGGAAACTGCACTAACAGCCATGGATCAATGCCTATTCAGTTGCTGCTACTAAAACAAAATATCAATGACGGATAAAAAATAAATCAAGAGTAATTCTTGTTGTGATTTCCTGTATTAATTGGTTCAATGAATAAATCTGATAAATTAATTCAACTCTTCTTGATCACAGCCGAAACATTATGAGACATGCCAGGATAAATATAATTGTTATAAGTTTTATAATTAATTGGGCAAAAATAAGAACTTTATCTCATGCGCTTGCTGGAATAATAAAATTTTACTACCTGATCTTGATTTAAGGAAGTTGGAAAAACCAGCCATGATCAATCAATATATTTCTTCTCTGGCTTTCATGATGAAAAATTCCTGAGCAAAAAGTGTCATAGAAATATTATTAAGACTTTTTGGCATAATTATAAACTAAGATGGATAATGCAACAGCCTTGGAACAATCAGCCCAAGGTAAATGCTGAATGAGATGGGACATTTGCAAGCTAGTAGCCAGAAAATTAATTCTAAATACTAACCTGACAACGAATGTTAACACAAATAGCTAGTTTTGGTCAGGACTAACAAATATAAGCTTGTTTTAACATATGGCATAAGGTCACAATTGATGTAACCCCAGTGGTGGCGCAAGGCTGGCCGTGCTGGAAGTAGAGCCAAAACCTTAAATTTATGATTTTTTCTTTTTTCCTCCTTGACGCTGGGTTGTTTGTTTGTTTGTTTCTGTTTGGGAAATCATTGTACAAGAGACTGAAACTAAGCTTTTTAAAGTAAAATAAACCAAAATTTCATAGGATTATTAGAGCTAGGGCAAATCCATGAATTTTGTCAGTTGTTAGCCTGCATTTTTCTGGGGGTGGTCTACATAGTGGAATAGCGAAAAATGTTGGTGGTCATGCCTGCACGCAAAAATTAACTGGGAGTAGTATACATAATAAGCTTCATTTCTTAACAGGTAATTTTCTTCGCACAATGTTTTGGAATTTTTTATAGTGATTTAAGTTAGTACATGAAATTACTATAGAAATGGGTGAGAAAATCAATTGTGTCCTTATACTATAATTATATGAGTCAGTGCGACACATCTTACACAAACATGTTTTTTTTCACTGGTTCCTGAGCTAGCAACCCATTGATGATGGCACAATATCCTTCAGAAAAAGCAGGTCCCCCAGAAATATATGCCTCCCTCAAAAATTAATTACTTTTGCTTGTTTACTGGTCAGGAATCTTTTGTATCTTATCTAATCCTAGTACTGAATGCATGATGCTACTATGGACAGCCTAAGGCTTGTCCATAGGGTCCTGGCTGGCTCCTATCTCAACCCTAGCTTTAATTCACGCATGCGCAGTAGCATAATAGCCATCTAATGGATGAGGAACCTTTAAGATACTGATCTGTTGTGGAAGCTTTGATTAATACTTAGATAGGGTATATAATATATAGTTATCTTGCAGAATAGTGTATTACTAAGTGTTTTTGAACTTTGGCCCATTTGAGATAGGAGCTGGTCAGGATGCTACAGACAAGTCATAGCTGTCCATAGTTTGTAGTAGGGTCTTGTGTGCAGAACTTATCTTAGTCCTAATTATAGGCCCAATATCTGATGTTCTTATTGGTCCTAACACTTTTCTATTCAAAAACAATAATTGCCTTTCGAAATTAACAAAAATGATAAAAATCTCACACAGAAATGCTCTGATGGTTTTAGTTTTTTACTAGCAAGTGAAAAATAGATAAATATTTCTTGTGGGACAAACTTTTTTTCAACGAAGTGACCATACTGGCGTCTCATGACCCTACTATCCCTGCCGGCGCCAAAACTGCAGGGTCATGCCCAGATAGTGTTAAAACTAGTAGAAGTTAGCCTCTTGCAAAAACACTCACCGTGTGCCAAAACTTCTTTTTAGTCTTGTTTACCTATGATACCCTTTCTTGGGATATCTGTCACTTGAAGTTTGATTAATTAATACTCCTCAAGGTGACTTTTAATTAGCATATAAAACTATTACCACTCAGATCCCACTTGTTTTACACGCGTAGATTTGTACTTTCTTCACTTTACTAATAACAAACTAAGACCATCGTACTATTGCTCTATGAAAAAATTCATCGTACGGGTGAGTTTTTGTTAATTTCGAAAGACTATAGATTTTTTAATTGGAAACTGTTAGGATCAGTATGTCAGATATTGCCTTTATTGGGCCTATTATTAGGACTAGACTAATCTAATATCCATGCTATAGGTAGTCCTGGTTCATGACGTTCTGCACAAGCTCTTGATAATATGACTTGTGAGTTGTGTGAACAGTCATGGAATCTTACATATCCAATTACAGTTAAAGTGGTGATGGGAGTAGTGGAATTTGAAGTTGGTTAATGAGAGAGTATCTGGACAGTGAAGTATGAATTCATTCGGTAGGAATTACATAGATTTCCAAGTTTGGGCACTTTCACTGTAATTGGCTATGTAAGATTCCATGACTGTTCGCACAACTCACAGACACAGGTCAGATTATCAAGAGTTAGATGAGTGCAGAATGTCATAAAAATGATAAAGCTAGGACTAGTCATAAACCAGCTAGGACTAGCTATGCTTTAGTCAGAATTAAACCATATCACAAAATATATGAAATAGACTAGCACTAACCACCTTTGCATGCTGGAATATTTACAGCTGTACTGCAAAGATTAGATAAAACTATCCTACGTGACAGCGTGTCTGATAGATAAAAGCATTCAACAAGGCAACTGATGAACTGTGACTGTGTAACGTCTAACGAGTATGAAGCCATCGTCCACTTTGACTCCTATGTTTTTGGTTAACCCTCTGTGAGTCTATTACAATACAGATACATCTTATTAACGCATAGCTTTCTTCACACTTACGGCAAAAACGGCAAGCAGTTAATTCTTTTCCATGCACTAAAACTTTGCCAGAAAACGATAATGCCTTCCGTTTCCTGGCATGTGTGCTGCGATAGGTTTCATTTAGAGCTCTTCTGTTGTGGAGAGAGATTCTGCAAGTAAACATTTCAATGTTCTGACGGTAGGTGGACTCGTGTATGTAACATGGGTAGCTATGTTGAAAGAATTTTCAAATAGCAAAACTTATTTTCTAGATTAGGTCGTTATTGTGTTACAACAAGACATTTGTCATGTCTAATGCCCATCCAATGTGTAGGGGGAGAACTAACCATATTTTTTA
>JAOXYB010060890.1:0-10707 GCA_028565635.1 Phoronis ovalis
CTGCACGAAAAATTAACTGGGAGTAGTATACATAATAATCTTCAGTTCTTAACAGGTACTTTTCTTCGCGCAATGTTTGGGACATTTTTATAATGATTTAAATTACATGAATGTTCCATAGAAGTGGATGGGAAAATCAATTGTGCCCTTATACCATGTAGTACTGATATAACAAGCTTACATTTAATACAGAGAATTAGACATGTAGTACTGATATAACAAGATTACATTTAATACAGAGGTTTAGGCATTTATATATAGTACCGATATAACTAGATTAAATACGGAGGCATGCAAAGGTTACAATTGCACCGTTGACCTTGCATGTGTTATTTTTTACTGTAATAATAAAGTTAGTCTATAAATCACTCCTCTGTATTAATCAGTTCTCATTGCTTATGGTAGGTAATGTTGCTTTAAACAAACCAGCCACACAATCAAGTACTGCCCATGGTAGTTTCGCATCAAGAGCGGTAGATGGGAACAGAAACCCTAGCTGGTTCCGAGAATCATGTACCCATACATTTGAAGAAGCTAATCCCTGGTGGAGAGTGGATCTACAAGCTGTATATGCTGTGTATGAAATCAACATTCAAAATAGAGCTGATAACCTAGGTTTGTTGAATGGTGTACATATATTT
The DNA here is from genome assembly GCA_028565635.1 of Phoronis ovalis. NCBI lineage: Eukaryota > Metazoa > Phoronida > Phoronidae > Phoronis > Phoronis ovalis. The sequence goes on from JAOXYB010060890.1 coordinate 642, forward strand.
ATTCACTTTATTATATCTTTGCAGTTTGACCTTGTAGTCAATTCTTTAATTGCATTAACTTAATTTGAATTAGAAGATGGTTTAGAGGAGAAAATATTTACCAGAGTTTTCCAAAAATAAAAAAAAAATGATAACCTTTTCGAAATTTTCATTTTTTTTGTCAGATAACCTAGGTCTGTTGAATGGTTGACATATATTTATTCACTTAATTATGATATGCTGTGTTCTTTAGAGCCAATTCCTTAAGTGCATGGATTGAATTGTGATTTTGCAGATACCTTAGAGAAGAAAAAAATTACCGGAGTATTTTGAAAATGTACTGTTTGACTTTTCCGAAAATGGCATTTTTCTGACCATTGAAAAGAGGTCATCTTTGTTATATCAATACAAGTCAAAATAGTATTGGAACATGCCATTTTTATAATTAAGACAACTAGCTATATACAAACAATGAACATGATCCCGTGATGTAATTTTTAAAAAGATCAATATTAATTGCCCTTTAATTTCTATCACGGTTACAAGAAGCTCTAATCTGATTTCATTGTGCTGAATCAAAAAAGGAGATAAAGGAAATTCAAAAGAATGTAAAAATAAAGAAAATAAAGCAATGACGAGTATTTTTTTCATTTAAATAGCTAATATTTAACTTAAATTATAAGATGTGAAGAAATTGTGCCGAACAGTAATCGCTACCATAATTCAGTTACAGTAACAAAACTTAGTCGGTGGCATGTTGAAGGTGTATACACACGATAATGCCTGTGTTTCAGGTTGGCGACTGCGAAATGTAGACATTCGTGTGAGTAACCAGTCTACACCGTGCAATCAAGACTGTGCCGACCAACACTGTAAGTTTAGAGCAGGCCCCTTTACTGATGGAGAATCTGTTAACTTCGCATGTGATAATATCGTGTATGGGCAATACCTGTATGTAAGCATACATACCACACCAGCAGGCGAAATTGATATTCTTACACTATGTGAGGTGGAGGTCAAGGGGCACTATCATAAACTGTGTGAAGGTAGGTAAAGTTAATAGTTAATACATAATATTTTCATTAACAGTAATTCATAATGATAGTGTGCATTTATATTTTGTTTCGAAATGTGTTACAATATATATTTTCTGTATTTAAATACAAACAATTCAGAAACAAAAAACTTTAAATTTAAAAATTACATCAAACATATAGCATGTATTACTTAATGGTTGCATTAAAGTCCGTGTACAGTACAGCACGAAGTAACGTAGACATTAATTATATTGAAATGGATTAGAAAGTACACACATCTACTAGTACTGCCTGTAATCATATCCTAAAACCGAAATAGTAGTAACGTGTCAGTGGCAGATCCAGGATAGGGAAGTACCGACATCATCTACTGTCTGTAATCATATCCTAAAAACTCAAATAGTAGTAATACATGTATGTATATGCTTATGGTCAATACTTCATTAAAGGACAAATGTCAAAATCGAATATTAAAAGCATTTCTAGTTATTATGCTTGTGTTATTATCCTCATAGTTTAATATTTCAACACTTTGTAATTTTATGTATTCTTTTTACTACTGGTGAACAGTTCAAGGAACTAAAATATCCTTAATTATACAACAAAAGTAAGGAAAATATTGTATTTAGCTCACATAAAGGCATGTTTTTCTATTTCATTGGAATCAACTATTTCATCAGAATTTATTGGTGGACCTACTTTTCTCGATGATATGCCAATACCTGGACATTACATGAATATCTACCCAACCTTATCTTTTGCTGCTAATGGAGTTCTTGTTGGCTGGAAGTTAAATGCTGGTAGAAGTGGCACGGTTTGGTTTGACGTCTGGAGACCTACTGCAGCAACTAATACATGGCACTTAGTTAACAAGACAAAAGTGACAGCTTCATATACAGGTATGTTTGGTACATTTCGTTTTATTATTCAAATCACTATAAGGCAGATATGATTATAGACGCCCCATCCCTGTACTTTATGTTTAAATAAACGCAGAAAGTATAAATACTGATAATAACTGGTTTTGCAAGTTAATGGCCTAAATCTATGTTTTCTGAGAAGTGTTTAATTACTTCTTCAGGAGAACAATTATTATTGTTGCCACCAAATGAAACATTTAGTGTACAAGCTGGTGATTTAATTGGCTATCATTACAATGCTGGTACAAGTAACACATCAACTGTAGTAAGAGTCAAACTTTACAATGACGATATCGATAAACAGTGCTGCGCTAGTGTTGACCTCCAGGATTATAATCCTATATATGTACAAGAGAAGTATGACGACACTCTGAGTATTGGAATCAGTATTACTGGAAATTTGGATAACAATGGAGGACGAGCTCCGGCTTTACAGGCTTTTGTGGTGTCAGGTAACACTGAAATAATTTTGTTTTCTGTCAACACAAAATATGACAATCTTCTCATTTGTATGTATAAAAAGAATAATTTACAAACACAATTATATCAAAATTACTATTTCCATTTACTCCAGTGGGAGTAGCCAATATCTATACTGAATTAAATTTGCATTGTTTGTTTGATGAATAATTATATAATGTTTGACATTTTTCTGCCGATATGTTGTCATTGTAATTAATAGTAACATTTCAATGTTGGATAATGGAATACTTGAGGTTATTTATCAGCAAATTATTTTTTTTTCTGAATAATTTTGTTTCATGAAAATATTTTGATCACAGATGAAATAAGCAAAAAATCAATCGTTGCTTTGTATGTTTCCCAGTATGTTCCCTTTTCAAAATTTTGAATCCTAATTGCCCACCTCTAATACAACTGCCTCCTCTGGAGATTAAATAAATAAATAAAAAATATCGCCTGATAAGGATTTTTTAATTGACGTGTGAGATAATACGTCATCACATTTTAATACATTGCTATGAGGAGTTAGTTAGCAATTTTTTTTCTAAATGATATAGTGGCAGTTGGGTTTAAAGTAAATAATATTTTAATTACTATTTCCTAATAATATTCTTTGTTTCTTTGTTGGGTTTTATAGCGCATAACACGAACAGTTACTTCAGGACTGATCCAGTAACATACTTGGCAGGAAGTTCCATGCTGAGCCACTTAGAACTATTCACATATCTTAGGAGTAATAGCTTTCAAAGGCTCTGCTTGTTTGTTTAAAGCTTAAAATTTTAAAAAGCTTAACACATTTAATTGTAATTAAATTAAAATATTTTACTGTTTGCTTTTAAGATGTAAATTTGCTTTATGCCTTTAATTAAAAACATTACAAACATAATTTCAAGCTAAAAGTACATATATTGATTATTTAAAAGTCTGCGATCCGCCTTGTGTATTCCCTCTGCGATTTTGTAAAATATGGCAATAGTTGTTTTTTTATTAATAATAATAATAAATTTGTATAATTGTAATAATGTTAGGAATACATCACAGAGTTTAAAATACAAAATGTAAAAAATATAGCAATTTAAAGTACACAACAAGATAAATAGCCAAGTAAAAAGACAAATCATGGAAAAAAGTTAGCCAGATGCCTCATTAAATAAAAACGTTTTCAATATAGTTTTAAAAATATTAAGAGATTGAGATAATTTGATATAAAGTGGTAAAATATTCCAAAGACATATCTATTACAATTAAAAGATACCGAGCTGCTGTATATATTGTTAACATGCTGGAAATGTAACTTGATGCCTGATTATTCAGAGTTGTATAAGTTAAAACTAAAATCTTAAAATGAATGCTGTATTATACCAGTAACCAGTGGAGTAATCACAGGTGTGATATGTCCAAATTATTTTTATCTTGTTGCCAATCTAGTAGCCATATTAAAAATACGTTGTAATTTAATTATTTATCGGATTATTAGGTAATATATGCATTAGGCAATCTGTTTTGTCGCTATTTAATTATTTTGAATTATTCAACACTTAAATTCCTATAAACATGTCGGCATTATATGTTTTCTTGGTGTAAAATAATTTGATTTTAAATAATAATTAAACAAACACATTAAATTGTACATTTATCTTTTTCACCATGAAGATGAAAAGCTGAGTCGTCCATCCACACCAACTAATTTATCTTTAACAACTGAACGTCAAGGGACTTCATTGTATGCCAAGATAACTGCGACATGGAACGTAAGTATAAAGTATAAACCTTGTCTTGATCATTGTTTTTGTCTTTATTACTGATTGTGTAATGTACCTGGGGCAACAACAATATATGCTCTTGGCAACGTTATCAACATGATGCAAAGTTGGAGAATTTATGTTTTAACATGCATAATTTTTGAGTGTTCAAAGCTTGTTTTATCTGAGTTCATACTTATGTGGTTTAACCAATCAGCTTTGTATTTCTGTGTAATATATTATCGTATTGCCCGGCATCAAGCAGGATGCTAAGACAATAGTGAACACGCTAGGATCATACTGCACACTGTGGAAACGAGGCCGTGCATCTTTTTATTATAGTTTGTATGCAACCGCGCGGCAAGGAAAAATGGACGGTTTTCAGTACCCTATTGACTTTTTACCTTAAATACCGCAACGTTTTACATAATAAAGCGACGGAAAAATCCTTCATCAAAAATCCACGAGATATCCTTTTTTACGAGCAACGCAGAATATTTAAAGCGTAACGCGAAGACGGTTCCATCTCAGTCGTTTTAGCAGACAATAAAATGGAACCTGAACAAGCTGTTTCGTGGTTTACATCATTAGAAGCAAATGATGTGCAATTAAGAAACAACAATGATTTTCATTTTAGAATGGAACCAGTTATTTGTTTACATACGTCCATTTGATTACATACGTCCATTTGATGACATTTCATCAAATTAGTGAAATAATTAATCTAACATAAAGTTTAGTCGAAAATAACTGACTTTTATTCTTGATTGTGAATGATCAGATTTTTAATATTTTACGAAACTACCATATTTTCTTTAAAAATCGCCGTATTATAATAATTACTCCATCTGACGACTAAAACAAATCGATAATTACCCCGAGTCAGCAATTTGAGTTGAAGATCTATTTGAATTGATATAAGATAATCACATGTTAATTCATTATTATGTACACGTAGTTGCTTAGATGTTTCCGGATGATTTGTTGGCCCCCTTAAATTAGCCATTGAGTTTTAACTAAATATAAGTTACTGTTTATAAGTAGTATAATTAACCAAAATTAACTTTAATAAGTGTTTTGACTCGCAAAACAAAGTTCAGATCACCTCCAATACTATTCTTGGTGGGAACTTCCATGCGGAGTACGGAGGAGGTGATTTACTCTTCTCTCTGATAACTTTCACAATAATTGTGTTTCTATGTTGAGTAAAGTGGTACACCACTGCACAACCTTCTCTAAGTATATACTCCGCTGGTTCCTAAAATATTTTTAATTATGGTACATATTTAATTGTAATTTGAATTTTTTTTAAATGCCGCTTGATTCATTTTTAGCTGAGTTTTTCTTTGGGAATAAAAAAATAATATTACTCAAAATATCGCTTAAATATTAAGTTGGGTTTCTTTATATTTCCAAATTTGCGTTATGTATCGCAAGGAGTGGATTTTTAAAATGTTAAATCTTCATGCCAGGATTGCAAAGAAGTAAATAGTCTTTTCCTCTCTAATAATCACCCCACTCTTATAATCATCCCTTAAAGCACCTTTTTAATAATTGCCCTAGGCGGCTATTGGGAAAATACAGTATGGATAAGAGAGTTGGCTTATTTTAAAATACACAATTGAATTTTAGGTAAAAATAGAAGTGTGTTGGTAACTCTTCTATTATTGATAAGATGTTATCTTATTTTACCTGCAGGCACCGAACAGCACAAGCTGCATCAATAACTATATTGTCTACCATAAACAGTCTAAAGCAGCCTGGAATGATTCTTATCTGTCTTCAAGTGTTCCAACAGTAGAAATATCTGGTTTAACTGCTGGTTTTACTTCATATGATGTGCGTGTGGAAGCGGTTAACAAGTACAATAATCTGAGATCAGAGCCCATTACTGCGACAATCACTACACCTACCACAGGTATGACGTGCTATGTAATATGTTTGATTGTACAGTTTTAGTTACGACATACTTACTCTTAGAATATGGTATATTGAGTTACTAAGTGATTGTATTTGTTGAAGTATGTTTAAAGAATGTACCTTTGTTTTGGCAGCCAGCTAATATAAAATGTATGAAATATTGTTGATGAAAAACAAAGACAACGCTTGTAGCATTTTGTCTTCAATTCCTTTCTATTTCAATAACAACGCAACTTTCCAATTTGTTATGCTTCCATCTGTCAGAAAACCGCCTGATGATATAGTCTGGTAAGCCCGTCCTGAAAAGTTAAAAAACGAAAGTAAGGCAGTAAAAACACTAGGAAAAAAGTGTATTAGTAGGGCTCACTTCACTTTGCTGAATTTTTGTTTGGCATCTTACATGTACATGTTCATATGAGGTCCGCTGGATAGTCCGACATCCCATTAATCCGACACCCCATTAATCCGACACCCCATTAATCCGACACCCCATTAGACTGACAATAAATAACCAATTGTTGACAGATGCTTTGCTAACTTAGAGCAGAAATTAAACATGACAAAATGTTACACGTTCGAAAAATGCAATCCACTAAAGTTGTACGGTACTCTTTTTTGACAGTATTCATTACGTTGTTATAATTCAGAAACCTCTTGAGTTATTGAATTCATATTTTTTTAACTTTCTAATCCAAGTGAATTCGCACAGGTGTGCCCATGTACAACTTGACTGATACGCCATACTGATGACCCCACTCTTAGCATTATACTATTGTAGGACGACACTGTTCTTCCTCTAACCTGTAGGTTTCCTGAACAGATCCGTTCTAGTATACATCGTATCGATTTCAGACAAAAAAAACACTAATTGCAAATAGCATTAAAGCATAATATTACTAAAAAGTGCACGTGAAACGTGAATGGCGATTAAAGTAAGAGCAAAAAATTATGAAAACTGCAGCTACATTTTGAGAACACCTTACAGCAACAACACTTTTTCTGCTTCCCACACTAATGAAATTTTCTATACATTCAATTAATTAACTGAACTCAAAATGATTTAAAATTTCTTAGTTGTTAAAATATATTAATTAGTCTATCTCATACATTTTTAAAAATTCAAATTTTAAATGATTCTGCATTTTAATGAAAACACTATCTACATACTATCACTTCAGTAATTAAAATGTAATTTTCCCTTTTTTCCTCACTTTGAACTTCATAAAATAAAGGAAATGTGGTTATTGAATACTGTATAAATAATGTTTTGGTTGAAAAAAAATACTGATTTTGCAACAGCATTTGGTAAAGATAAACTAAAATTGGATATTTCGTCCTTTCGAACAAGCACTAGAAAGGAAATGTCTTTATTGTTACGTTAAAATGTTAGTATCTGCCATCAAATGAAATAACAATGTAAACATGGGCTATAGGTGTATATAATGTGTTTTTCTTATGAAAATCAAAACTATTGTGTTTGATTCAATACTGTAGAACGCAGTCAATAATAGCGCAAAGCTTAATTTGAAAAAAAATTATCTGGTTCATGTGCAGCCATATGTAACAACACCGGTAAGCGCTTTAACGTTATGGCTTTTTACGATGTTTTTAGATCATACTTGACAAGTAATTAATAAACTAAATAAAAGTATTAAATGTGACTTAGAACACAAATAGCACAGGAAGTAAAATTTGATGGCAAGATGTTCATTAATTATATAGAATTGTATTATATTACCAGTTTTTAGCAGAAGATAGTAGTTTTCACGATTTGTTTTTAGAACATATATAATACATGTCAGACTAGAATAGGCGTAGACATTTTGGAATTAAAAATACACAATTTAGAACATCTATAGCTCCATGGTTAAACAATCAACGCTGAACACATTGTTATGCAGAGACTGGACATAAGTAAGTTACAGTTAAGATGCGTCGGAATCGTTTAGAAGAGTTTAGAAGTCCACCAGCAGTTTTGTTTTGGACATACATTTTACAGACGTTGGTAATGAGAGGGGATGCTCAAAATTAGATGTCGGACTAGTGAGATATCGGACTAATGGGATGTCGGACCGGTTAGATTGCGGACTAACGAGATGTCGGACTATTGAGATGTCGGAATGGGATGGGTCTATCGATCCGTACCCGTTCATATATATTGAGGACACATCTTCGTGTGATATGTGTGTTGCTTAAAGAATATACCTTTACTTTGGCAGCCAGCTAATATAAAATGTATGAAATATTGTGAAAGTATTGATGAAAAAATAAATAACGCGTATAGGGTATTGTCTCCTATTCCTTTCTATTTCAATAACAACACAACTTTTCAATTTGGTTACGCTTCCATCTGCCAGAAAACCGCCTGATGATATAGTCTGGTAAGCCGTCCTGAAAAGTTAAAAACGAAAGTAAGGCTGTACAAGAACTGCTAAACATGTTTATTAGTAGGACTCACTTCCTTTTGCTGCTTGGCCATGTTAAATTTTTTGGCGTCTTACATGTACATATTGACATATATTGAGGACACAACTTTGGATGAAATTTGTGTTGCTAACTATTTTGGAAATATATAGATCAATGGTGTTGGATTTAACAGTTTTCATTTCTGTACCACAAAAGTTCAGTTATCATGAACTGATATTATTATACCAAAAAGAACTAATTTTAGTATGTGACATCAATAGAGGGAAAGAAAGTCACCAGTTCTTTGATTTTTACCAGTATATATATTACCAACTGGTGACCATGTTCTTTCCTGAGAAATGTTGATTTTACCAATATTTTGAAACCTTTGATACATAATGAATCTGTTTTAAGTCGGAAAGTAACTAGAAGTCAAATTACAGGTCAAATTAAGATACTGTATCCATATCTTGGACACTCTGACTGATAAAGAGAAAGATGGTTTCAAGTCAGATGGTAATACATTTACCCTGAACGCTGGTATCAACAATGCCATGGCTTGAGCAAACGTTAGTTGTAGACAAAAAAAATCGCATCTCTCTCTGTTACTGAAACTGGCAGATACTGAAGACAATTAGAAGATATCTTGCTAATTATAAAATGAAATTTGTCTTTGGTATTCCAGATATTGTATATTTTGTATTTGAATACGTACTTAAATTGGTATTATTCTCTTATTTAAATACTACTTCTTGTTACTATCTAATGCACGTATATGTAGTAGTTTTGCATTTGAGAGGTGAAATATCTAAATGAGTTAAATACTCGAAAACTACTTTGGTGTATGTTGTATTTGATGATTACTTAGTTATCTTCAGTTACATCCGGTTACACTTGAAATTAGTCTTCGAATACACTTACGTCGTTCCATAAACCTCTTATTTTTGTCAAAAATGCAAATTAGAGTAAGATGTGCATTAATATAGAAACACCTATGATAACAAGCACTTTGTATTATGGTCTGATCATAAAACAACGTAAAACAGTTCTGTTCATCTGAACATATAAACAGTAAGAAAAGTGTATTGTAATTTTACAGGTTATGCCCTGAGTACTTCTTTGTGATGCATTATAATTGATGGGCCAATCAGGGATAGGTTGTAGTAATCCCACTTCACATGAAATAAAGTTATCTTTTTATGAAAAGAAGGAACATTTCATGAGCATTCACCAATGACAATCATAAATAAAATTTGTAATGGTAATTATGTATTTACTTACTCATCCGTTTTGTCGCTAATGCATAGGTACGGACATTTTTGAGCTTTTAAGTGACTAATCAGTTTTTAGAAATGTCAATAATATAGTGCACACAATTATTTACTGAATATACACATAATTACCATGGAGACTGTATCATTCTGTCATTCTTGTTGTAGAACCTAGTAGTGCTCCAGTCAATTTTCGGCATACTTCAAGAACAGACAGCATGCTTGTGTTGATATGGGAAGAACCTATCCATACCAGAGGAATAATTACAAATTACAAGGCAAGTTACATGAATTAGTGAAAGCAGTTGCAAATATGCAGTTACAAAGGT
>JAOXYB010060901.1:0-10703 GCA_028565635.1 Phoronis ovalis
GAACTAGTCGAAAACTACTCTTCACTTATTTCCGTAATGACTCGGATTGGTAGGCGGAAAATCTAGAAGAGTAGTTTACTGACATATTATAATTCAAACGTTGTATAGTTTTTTTCGGAGGGATTGAATTGTGTCTTGTTTTGTTTTGTTTATCTGTTATTATGTTCATTTTAACAAGAAACTATACTATTAGTGACGACTCCCTCCAGGAGTAAATTCTGACCAATCCCCAAGATATAAAACGGTCCCCGTATAATTATTGTGCATGATAGGTGTTATATACATTTAAATGTGGAAGCCAAGAGGTCATAAAAATTCAACCTTCTCTTACAGGAGGCTCTTGCAAGAGGGTTGAAACAAGTTTTAAGCCACAGCTTCAACTTTCCAAACCTTCCCTTTTCCATAAATAATTACCACTACCTTAAAAACGGGGTTAGTTCCTGAAACTTTCACAAGGTGTACAGTACAACAGAATTAGCGGCCATTTTGATATTTAAATAGAGATACCGCGAAACGAAATTGGGAACAAAAAAGTGGATTTAAAATGTTGGACCAAAATTATCTAGCGAAAAGCATGCAGAGTTAGCTGAGGTAAGGTTACATACCTCATAGTGGGCCCGGGGGAAGGTTTCATACCTCATAATGCGGGTGTTATAAACCCGGTGGGGTACTCAAGCAGTCACGATATTTTTTGGTAGGGGTGTGTAGCACAGTTTAAAATTTTGAATTTGGATTGTATACTTCTTACTGTATTTTTTTGGATTGCTACCGTAAAGAAATTCAAAAACTTGGATTGCTACTCGCTGCTTATAGCAAACATTTGGATTAATTGTAGGTTTGTATCCATAAAGCGATATTTGGAATTTGGTTTGTATCAGTCAGGTTGGATTTCTATCCTTATATTTCACAAAATTTGGATTGCTACCATTATATTAAAAAAAAATTAGATTGGGTTTACTACCGCAAGCTAACATTTTGGATTGGGTTCCGCGGCACATCTTCGTATTCAAAAAAACATGAGTACCTCCCACCGGGGTGTTAAATAAAATGGTAGGGGAGTGGGACCCCTGCCCCTGTCCCTAGCGCTAGGCTACACATGTACACTGCTTACACCGAATAACGATTTGTTTAAGGTTTGTATCCATAAATAGACTTTGAAATTTGGTTTGTATCTTCAGTCAATTTATTTAAAAATAAATAGGATTGCTACTCAAAATTTCCACTTTTGTATTTCACAAAATTTGGATTGCTACCCTTATGTTTCATAAAATTTGGATTGGATTTGATACCACAAACAAAAATTTGGATTATGTTGGGTGTTAAATCCCGGTATTAAAAAAAACATGAGTGCCCCCCGGAAACTACCCTCGAATATGTCCAATGGAAACAAAAAGTCTAGAAATGTACATCAGGTGCCAAAAAACACGGTAAACACTAACTAACAAAATCCTAGTAAACAAATATTTATTTTAAAAAATCCCTAACAGTTTTTTGCAAAAAAAATTAAAAAAGATACTACAAAATAAAACTAAGCTGAAATTGACAATAAAATATGTTATATATTTTAAAGTACATTTTCTGGTCGCCAGCTGATTGAGGAGAGTTGCGACCTGAGTTCAATTTTTAAATTTAAAAGTAAGAATATGAGGCATTGCCCCAGTCTGGTCTGGTATTTCAGGACCTGTTTCTATATAGATTACACAGGAGGCTGTATTGGACAGTATACCATATATGTATTTATTTAAAAATATAAAGTCTACACTTTCTCGCCCAGTGACTGTGTGCTTACCGTACTGGCGTACATCACTACATTTCATAATATTGTTGTAGCCAGATAGGAGAAACTCGGGAGCAATTGAGAAATAGCTCCTACCCACCTCTTCTGCCACATATTGGACCTCTCAGTATCTGAAGAAAAAGTTGAGAAACTCGTCTCTCTGCTATGTGCACGTTCCTTCTTTTCTATTATGCTTTTATGTCATTTTTACGGAAGTTTTCAGCAACTTCGTCATGGGCAAACTATTGGAACATGGCCTTGTTTACGAGTCATTCTTTCAGAAAGGGGGCAAACTTTCGGAAATTACATTAGGAAATATAAAGTTAGGAATCCAAAATTTTAAAATATTTGACTAGCAATCCTTGTTTATGCAAACTGACTGAAACAAAATTCAAGCATTATTTATGCAAAATTCAGCCAAAATGGCAACTTTTATACGATTGTTTAAATTGACAATTTAATTATTCCAATATCCATTGCCTCTACATTATGGCACATGGAATGCTATGATGGCTGAATTAAGCATCATCATGTACGCATTACTGTAAACTTTTATAAATAAAAAATAAGTCAAGGGAAATTTGTTTGCATAAAGTACTAATTTTATAAGAAAAATTAGAGTGATGATGTAGTGCTGTAACTATTCGACATTACAACTATGCCAAATAATACTGCATTATTCGTGGATAATGCTGATAACGATTGATATTTTGGTCGCGTGTGCATTGTGGATAGCCATTAGTTACAACTATCCATCTATCACCTCAATATCAAAATGTTGGTTTGGGCCTACGATTAGCTAGGATTAATTATATAGGACTACAAGGATTGTTGTAGCCCAAGTCAAGATTTCATGAAATTAAATCAAGCACAATTAATTAAGCACGGAGGTAAACCTCTGAACTTATCATTGAAATTACAATAACAATCTTTTCAGTGTGCTATTCGACATCAAACAATTGTTCCTCTCACTCAGTATTAATAAAAACCTAGTCCATAGGATGTTGCATATCTCATACAAATTGAGATTATGTATGTGTTCAGGAAAGTTGTGTTCTTATACTAATATTAAATATCATATCAGTCGGAAATCTAAAAATAACAATAAATGTTGAAGATTTGTTATACTTTCTGTTGAATGTATGCACGGTTTTCTTGTGTTATTAAGGGAGTGGCTGGAACAGCCATGTACAAGACGACTCGGTCTAGTATTTTAAAATTCCAGTAAGACACATTATCTTTAATGAAAGAATGTTGCACTCCTATAAGGTCTATACTTCTGCACTAAACAAATTGACGTAAAGATGAGTCCCAGAAAGCTATTAACCCAGTAGAATTTAAATTAATTGAAGCTAATTTGATTCTTTTGCTAATAATAGTAGCAGTAGACCTTAATTAATGATCAAATTTAAAGTGTAAAAACACACTGTACTGTCCTTCAATCCTCCACGTCCGAATAGTGTTATTTTTCATTTGTATGAAACTTGAGGTAATATAATTTTAAGTAATATAATGTGTACTCTATGCTTGTAGATTACTTTTAAAAACTGCTACTTCCATGATAAGTGGTACCAACACGGCATAGCTTGGAATATCATGTCTACACAAACTGCAGACAGTGATTTTAAAATGGAATGCATTGTCTCTAAAATAAAGCAAGAACCTTGCATTGAGAGTAACAACCACTACATCTGTGATAATCCAGTCAGCAACCAAAGCCATGCAGATGATAACAAAATATCAGTGTTGCATAATATAATGCAAGATAATTGTATATGTGGCGACACTAATTGTTCTAATGTGCGAAACGAACAATCAGACATCAACTTGTCACACAATGTTTTAAGTACAGATATTCAGAAAGAAACAGAACCTAGTCATGTCGTGTTGTCTGGTATCAAAGAAGAGTCGTTTGCGGATGAGGTAATGAACTGTAGCTATGAGTCTTCTACAAATGATAAAATAGATGCTAGTTACAGATGTGTAACTGAACATGTAAAAGATGAACATAGAAAGATGACCCAGTATGAAAGCAGACAAGAATTGGATAATAATAACGCTCCAATTGAGGAGTTGTCTAATATAAAGGAAACATCAGAAAATAGTATCTATACATGTAACAGGACAGTGTATGAAAATAATATTCAACAAATTGATGCACGTGGTAATGGTGCTATGAACTTATGCTATTCCTACATCGATAAGAACGGTAAAGTACAAAAGTTGCAAAAAATATTTGCGTGTTATATTGACTAGAATAGATGATGAACGAGTGCAGCCAGCTTCAGACACTCAAAGTTCTTATAATGAAATGCAAGAAAGATATTGTGGCAGTACTGATGATAATAAGAATATGAGTTTGATTATGGAGTGTGAAATGGTTGAAAATGAAGATTCAATGTCAGAATCATTTTTATGTGAAATTTGTGAAAAGATATTTAGTTGCAGCTTTGATCTTCGTGCTCATTTAAAAACTAACACAGAAGGTACCGTACTTGAGTACAAAACCTATAGCAAGAAATTTAGTCACAATGAGAACCGGCTTCAAATTCATGCTAGACTACACTCAGGAGATAAACCATTTGAATGTAAAACTTGTGGTAAGAGATTTAATCAGAGTTATAACCTTCAAAGACATGCAACAACGCATACAGGAGATAAACCGTTTAAATATGATACTTGTGGGAGGAGATATGTTTCTAGCAGTGGCCTAACTCTTCATTTAAAAAAAAACGCATAGATGAGATAAACCATTTGAGTGTAGTACATGTGGGAAGAGATTTATTTATAGTGGTGAACTGCGAGTTCACATAAGAACGCATACAGGAGAGAAACCATTTGAATGTGAAATATGTGGTAAGAGATTCATTCGGAAAAGTAACCTTCAAAGTCATGTTAGAATGCACACAGGAGATAAACCATTTGAATGTAAAACTTGTGGTAAGAGATTTATTTGGAATAGTTACCTTCAAAGTCATGTTAGAACGCATACAGGAGAGAAACCATTTGAGTGTTGTATCTGTGGGAAGAGATTTATTCAGGGTGGTGTCCTTCGAGTTCATATAAGAACGCATACAGGAGAGAAACCATTTGAATGTAACATGTGTGGTAAGAGATTTATTCGGAATAGTTGCCTTCAAAGTCATGTTAGAACGCATACCGGAGAGAAACCATTTGAATGTAAAATGTGTGGCAAGAGATTTATTCGGAATAGTTGCCTTCAAAGTCATGTTAGAACACACACAGGAGATAAACCATTTGAGTGTAGTACATGTGGTAAGAGATTTATTCAGAGTGGTGATCTTCGAGTTCATACAAGAACGCATACAGGAGAGAAACCATTTGACTGTAAAATGTGTGATAAGAGATTTATTCGGAATAGTTACCTTCAAAGTGATATTAGAACGCATACAGGAGATAAACCATTTGAATGTAAAACGTGTGGTAAGAGATTTGTTCGGAATAGTTACCTTCAAAGTCATGTTAGAACCCACACAGGAGATAAACGATTTGTGTGTAGTACATGTGCCAAGAGATTTGTTCAGAGTGGTGAACTTCGAGTTCATGTAAGAACGCATACCGGAGAGAAACCATTTGAATGTAAGACTTGTGGTAAGAGATTTATTCGGAATACTTACCTTCAAATTCATGTTAGAACGCACACAGGAGATAAACCATTTGAATGTAAAACTTGTGGTAAGATATTTTGTCCGAATAGTGTGCTTCAAAGTCATGTTAGAACGCACACAGGGGATAAACCATTTAAATGTTAAACTTGTGGTAAGAGATTCGGGGGGGGGGAGAAATGGACTTCAAATTCATGTTAGAAAGCATACACGGGATAAACCATTTGAATGGAAAAAAATAAGCACACGGGAACTAGAAGTTTTATGGAAAAAAAAGTCATCGAACTGAAATGAATGTGAATGATCAGGACTGCATCTATGAACGTATATTACTCCCACACTGCTAAGAAGGATGAATCACAAAAGTTGCAAAAATGTTTACCTGTTGCTTTAACTAAAATAGATGATGAAAGAATATTTACATCTTCAGATACTCAAAGTTCTTACACTGGCATCCAATAAAAACATTGCAGCAGTGCTGATGATAATAAGAATATGAGCTTGATTATGGAGTGTGAAATGGTTAAGACTGAAGATTCAAAGTCAGAATATTAAGTTTGTGGAATGTTTAGTTGCAGGTATCACCCTTGACACTCCTGTAAGAACACAAACAGAAATGCGGCCATTTAGGTGTGAAATTTGTGGAAAGGGTTTTTATTGTAGTTGTACCTTTGGCTTCTTTTAGGTGATAAGTTATTTAAATGTAAAACTTGTGAGAAGAGATTTACAAGTAATATTAATCTTCATACACATATTAGAACACATACAGCGGATAAACTATTTGAATGTGAAATGTGGTGTGAGAGATGTGAGTGTGATAGTAACCGTCATCTTCATGCTGGGGTACACACAGGAGATTAAGGACAAGCAATGACCAAAAGAGCCTGGGCCTCTCGCATCTTGTTTGATGGTTGCCATGAACAGGAGTTTGGTGGTCTTAAGGGTAGTATGTGCATGTGCTCCAGCAGACTCGCATGCGCTGGATATTGGAATGGTGATTATGCTACTCTCTGCAATTGCAGCTATTGTATTGCAGCGTAACAATATTTAAAGACCTGACATAACACAAACCAGGTGTGAAGCCCTAAACAAGTTAGTGAAACGAACTAGACATTTACTGCCTGTATAATTTCATTTGCTTTTTGTTTTTAAGGCATGTATTCATTTTGAAAGTGACCTAGCTTTTATTATCCTTGCAGCAAATATTATGGTGTAAGAATTTGTATAGACGCTAATTTTAGAATTAGATAGGTGTTGTTTCGGGTGTTAAAATGGTATGACATAACATTGCAATCATAGCATCATGCGCTGAAAGTAAAAAGAAATGTGGAAATTGATGCAGATAATATATTATCCGTCTGTACTTGAGACTGAGTTTTGGAGTTAAAGCAGAACCAGCTATTAAACCTTATAAATAGTTGTTAGGTTGATCGGTAAAGGCTATGTAGTACTAGAAACAATTAATATATAACAACTATACTTACTCTTCATTATTGTTTTTATGTCATTAAAAACTGTCTGATGTGATCATTCGGAGACAAAGAGGATTATTTTCTTGGGGAGGGGCAGTACATATGAAAGTGGGTTCGCATGATCCAACAAATTTTCATGTCAAAGGGTATATTTTTTTACCTGTGAGAATGTAGTGTGCATTACCCTCGTAGTGCATGTATTTTGCCCAAAATCACGAAAAGGGGTGTTTTTTAGAGATATGACACTCTTTGGGTCATCTCTAAAACCTTCATTTACATCAATATAAATCAATACAACTTTTCCAATTTAGTCACTCCATAAGGACGTTATTTCTTTCAACATGTCACTGCGATTGGTTAATTTTAGAGGTGGAGGTCCTGTCATTCTTTTTGAAGAAGCCATGTTGCCATGGTAAACGTGTACTACCCACTATCATATTGCCCTCATGTCAACAAACCTTTATTCAGCCAATACATATAATTCAACGTACAGCAAGCAAATTCGTTACTAGAAGTACATCTCCTTAACCTCGCTTAGTACTTCTACTCAAAGCCATACACAACAAAGCCACCATCGGGACATACCTGATTATACGTCTAGTACACTAAACAGTATAATAACACCATGAAATAGCCATATAATACAAATTCATCAACTGTATGATACACACCAATTACTTTTCTGTTCGGATCTAAAATGGCCAAACGGCGACCATATTTGTTGCACCTGTGGGTGCATTTGCATAATCCTGAAACTATGACTGGCCTAACACTGTTTTCAACCACGTATACATGGATGAGATCATATATAACTGCAGAATAACATTATAATTTGGCCTTTGACCTTGACCTTAATCTCCAAGGACAACTAAGTCAGAGTAGTAGATTATGGTGAATATCTTGAACAAAGCAGATGGCTGCGTCTGTAACTTCGTTTTCTCACTATATCTATCTGGTTGTAAATGTTCTCAAGCATAAGGAAATTATTTTTGATATAACAATAGGAATATAAACCGGTTAAAAAAATAACTGTATTAAAGTTATTAAGAAGAATCTATTGAGTCCCACAACAATTTACTGTGACAAATCAATAATGAATGCCAATCAATCACATGTATAAGATACCATGTCAACAATCACTTTTTAAAAGACCACTCACACAGGCAAATACTACAACTATGTTCCTATACATTACACCACACGTGTACACGACCTTAAATATGCCTTTATAGGTGCTAAAAATGTAACCGTATGTGACTGGTTACCTTTAGCCTGAAATGTCCTACAAATGTCTATTGGCTGGGTAAATTTAAAATCAACTAAATAATCTACACGACTACACAAATTAATGTCTGATACATGGTCGGGTGAAAACTGCTTTGTACACGTCATTTTGCATTCTTTGAATGGCAGCAGCTTGATCGTACATGTAGTCATATTCAACATCATCAGCAGCAGCAGCATCTCACTCATTTATGTGAAAAATTAATCTTCTACTGTCTCCACGTAATACTTGCATCTCTCGTTCTACCTGTAAGTTGAACATTTACAGTATACACTTCTGTTAAGAGTAGTAACTTTTAGTTAAGTTTATATTTACACATATCCAGCTGTGTTAGACAGATACCAGATGTTGTGATGTCATAGTTTACCCTGGTGGTGAGCATGAAAGTTGCTAGGGCCCGCACATGAATTAAATTGAAAACCATGAATTAAGGCAAATGGTACGGTACTTTTAATCAGTTAAACAGCTGAGAAATATTCAGTATACATGGTTTTGGAATTCCAGGAGGTCTGGTTGAGTTTACTCTACTATAGGGGTTGTTAGTGGACAAATAAGAGATATATACGGATGTCTGCTTAGCATATTTGCGTGTTTTTTAAAGTAAAATTACAGGAGGTTTGCAACTTCAAAAATAAAAATAACTTTCAGTGTAATTCAGACAAAAAGTTTATTTTGCCAAATTAAAAACTCAAATTTTAATCACACCACAAATTATTTTTATACCCTGTCAAACTTAGGCATAGACTAACATATGATACATGCTGTTTTGATCTGAATCACTTTGAAACATGTTCTGTTTCAAGTCAGGAATACCAATAAACATTTTTAATTATTAATTTGCGCAACCTGTCTAGCATCAATGTGCGCTGAACTATTAGGATTACGTTTAAACATTTTAATTTCTTTATAGCATTTAGTACACATATAAGCTGGGTGAATTTCGGGTAAGCCTGCCACTATGTTAATGCCATAATATTGATTTATGCAATTACTATATATTTGACAGGGATGTATTATTTGTTTACGCTTTTCTTCTCTAGACTGCACCCTATCTGTGCATATTCTGCACAAAAGATTTTTATAAATTACTAAATATTAATTAGAAAACAAGTTAATGTCACAAATATATTCTAGTACATATTATACAATATATACATCTTTACATGATTTTATGTTAACATTCATATGTGATTCTATTCTGAACAACGGGTACAGGAAAAATAAATTATAGAAAATATTTTTGTACTGTGATTAACATAAAAACAGCAGATAGCTTACCTAAATTTAATCAAGTTATGTAGAAAAAACAGAACTTTAATCTTGCAAACATGTTGAAAAACGCTGCAGAATTGTAGTACAGTTGAGAAATTTTAATAAACCTCAGGTCATCCTTGTGCTCAAGATAATGCTGCCAAATGCAAACACACCTCCCAGAATTTCAAACATTTCCTGTTCTAAGATAACATTAATCTATTCTTATATATTCATCATATAGTGGATTCTTAACTGCTGCGAGTATTTCCAAATTATTACATGACATCTTCAATATGCCAATTTTGAAAACAAGGCTTCGACCGTGCAGACTTAAATCTAACAAGACTCATTTTTCCAAGAAATTGGAGAATTAAAACAATTTTAATTATTTAATGTGTAAAGCTAATTTTCAAGTTCTTATTAAAACAGGTATAGTTTAAAATCAGTTTTAATACCATGAAAGTGAGTCAGATGTATTGGCTTTTCATTGAAAAATATGATAAGGGACAATCAAAATTGCTGCAGCAGGGTTCTATTTCATAGTTCTCCAACTGTATAAAGGCATCTAATCAATGCAGATCACCAAACCACTGAAACTGATCTTTCCTTCATGGAATCCATCATGTCTGCTTTACAGCTTTGTTCCTGACAACCATAGCTTAGTAAAAGGCCCATTCCGGTTATAGTAAGCAGTGCTTACGGAGGGGTAAGAAGGTAAAGGCCAAAGTGCCCCCCGGAAAAAGATTAATAAGTAAAAGCTGAAGTACCCTCAAGATAAACATTAAAAATTAAAATGCCCTCCTGATAACTGGTGTTAGCATGTTAGATTGCAAAAAGGTAATCTTTGGATACCATATCAAGTTGGGGTGTATGTTGTGGCATGATCTCCAATCCCGATGGAGGGTACTTGACAGAAAAGTTGATTGGGGTGTACATCCCAGGGTAAAAAAACCCCTGACCCTGAGGTAAAAAAAGATCACCAAATATATACCCTGTCGTAAATGAAAAACATGCCCTATCGTAAATAACTGTCCCAAAATAGGTACCATGGGTAAAATTATCTTGTAAATTATATACCCGATGGTAAATAAATATGGACAATTTTGTAATAAAATTACGAGCTTTAATTTTTAATATCTGTTGTAAATGCGTTTTGCAAGAATTACACTCTGTGCTAAACGAACTCTTTTTGATAATAAACCCTGTGGTAAATATCCAACAAGAAAACATACCCTTTAGTAAATAAAGCTTCTTACAGTGTGAAAAACATATCCTCTGGCAAATGTATA
>JAOXYB010060912.1:0-10703 GCA_028565635.1 Phoronis ovalis
TTTTTATCTTTGGGCTCTGTCAACGGTAATTTTACAACCCTGTGTAATAGAAGTGATAGTTCGTATCTAAAATTTAAGGTAAATGCTGATTGTACCATACAATTAGTGGAAAATTTGATGTAAAAAAAGCTTTTCTATGCTTTTGAATACCAAGGTGTATTTACAAGCATAAAGAAAACAGCGGGTTTCCATCGCCATAAACTGTAAACAAATGAAAAGTATTAGTACTATTTAAAAAACTTCTTGTCGAATTATAGTAGTACAGCACCAGAAGCTAGAAACGCAGGACATTTTTTTCACTATATGAGAACAAAGCATCATCATTTCAGCACTGGAGCATTATTTTGCAATCTTGCTCAATCAAAATTCGTTTCTTTTTTCAAAACAGCTAAGTAACACATGTATGTTTTTCGGAAGAAAGCAATTTGCTTCTGACAGTATACATTCACGTATCATGGTACATTTGATGGATTGCACGGATATTAATTGTCATTATAATATCATTACTGTAATATTCATATGTTATTTTCCCTTCAAATGTATCCACAGTATTAACGGTACTTACCATGACCCCCCAACTCCTTTACAAAACTCGGATTGTCTTTCTATAGACATGTATCCATGATCATCTTCAGCACGGCTCAGTAGGGCCTCATTATCCGCATCCATTAATCTAAGATGACGAGAAAAATCACTTTTAGATTTCTATTTGTAACAAACTCTCAAAAATTCATCGATAGATGTCAAATCATCAACCTCATGGTCGTTGTGTGCTCTAGTCACTAATACGTCATCTTCATTCGCTGCCTCGACCATCATCATCATATATCTGTCATCAGCATTGCAAACACTGACACAGAGTATAGTAATCATAGTTTGAACAAAATCATCACCACTGTTAATGATGTCATTATTATCACACTTACAGTTTCACCAATGACAGTCATCCTATACAACGGAGTGGTATTTTTTCGTAATAAAAAGTAAAGCAATAAAGATACAATACAAATATAGATACATGCACGTATTTTTCACTGTCATCAATTAGTCTCTTCTTCCGCCCATCCAAATCATCTTCAGATGTATTGTCTTTGAATTTGTCTAAGTAACATATAATCAGTTGTTATTTATTGTATTGTTTGCAAAATATAATAATTTTTTTTTGCTACGTGCTGCAAGTGACTTCTTGATCGCCAATCCGATGTTCACCCTTCGGTGCACTAAATCTGATATGTTAACCAGTAATCATCTAAAAGATTCGAGCACTTTACCTTCGCTGATGGCTCCACAGGCAAAAATCATACAAGCAGTATCAATAACAAACAACAGCAACTTCATAATGACCTATCTATACAGCTAAACCTACAATTGTATTGTGCAACTTGTTATAAGCTTAAAATATCTTCTTTTGGCCAGTCTATAACTGGACAGGTGGTATGGAAGCAAAAAACACTAAAAACATCAAAAGGTGCAAACTTACACTACGTGTAGCCCCTATCACAAAAAAATGCTGGATAAAATTTGAATCATATTCTTGCGTTTTTAAGAGTGAAAATATGATTTATTTGTCAGATAATCATATAATAAAATCATGTTGCAGTACAACTAGTTACACTTGTGTTTTGTCCCCAGTTTCATGCAAAAAGATCGAGATATATTCTTTATTCAAACAATAACACCATATGTTGTTTTTACCCAACCTATAGATCACATAAATACAGACATTTTGCCATGAGTGTGCATTTTCAAATGTATAAAATCTTATTCATTAGGTAATTTTACTACAGAAAGGTATTATTACGTTCAATTTCATTCAATTTCGCTCAAAAATATTTAGCCAAACTTCTTGATCCTGAAAAATATATAGTACTGTGTATAAATAGCTTGAGGACAAGTTGTTTAAGTTATATAATGAGAACATCAACAGCCTTTTTTACCTTCCGAGCAAAAGTGAACTTTTATATTGTCAACTGATGTTGATCTCTTCACTGTGATACTACAATTATGAGAACAACGACTTTTAAGAAAAATAATGACGTGTATAAAAACACCGCCTGGTATGAAAGAACCCTAAACCAGCATAGTCGTGTAATTTAAATCATGCAATAAGTAATATTTCTGATTTCTTTAACTACAGAAATAAGAAAAAATAAAACAAATTTTAGCAAAACAAATTAAATATGACAAGCTATTAATAAGGGATAAGGGTCAAAACTGTAGCGATAGTGGTAATTTTTATAGTTTCTTTCAAATTTCAAATAATACAAAATCGAAACAACATTAAAACAAGAGATGAAATGCTATGTCTGAGTCTGCATGCAATTATCTATTTAACAACTGTTAAATTAGTCTTCCAGGTTGTTGTAATGAAACATGTCATACTCAAATAGTTTATGTTTAGATTTGGAAAATGAATGTCACATAATCGTGTACTGTTTCCCACAAAAACGTATTGCCTTCAGAATGTCCAATATGAAACAAACTACACCGCCACATCGGTGATTGCTAGGCAACTTTGTTACTTTATGGAAAACCTGATATGTCAACCTATTCTGATTACTATTTCCTGAGGATAAATTGCTTGCTTCGAATATGGATAAAACAACCTGGAATAATTCAAAGCAATTAATTAATAGAATGCAATCACTTATTAGCATTATTTTGCTTTTATGCGATATACTGTTTTTTTTTGTCGCACATACTAAAAGCAGAAAGTGCCCGGCAACGAAAGGTAGTAGAGGTATGAAGTGATCTTGGAGTTTCTATTATTATCAATGAGCGCAAGGCAGATTTGATTTCAACATAAAAAGCAACATTTTAAATAACTAACTGTTTGACACAATGAGCAAAATTAAAAGTTTATATAATTTATTTTGTGATGTTCTATATAAGTCCGATAAATGCCATTTTTCCCTAGATAACCTTATTTATCTATATAATAATTGCCCAGTTCATAAGCATTGCTTTCTTTGTACTTGTGCAGACAATAATTTACTTTTCTGTCTGACTTATTTTTGTTTTGATACAGGGAGAAACTGCAACTGGCTGCAACTAGTGACTCACGAAGTCGCGTATACATGCGCATCCTTGTTTATTTGTTTGCAGGGTGCTGATATAAACCTTTGACTTCAACTTAGCAGTAAATTTTGCTCTTAGTTGTGTATCATCACTCTTTGACAACATGAAGTCACTGATGTTCTTTGCACTGGCGATTTTCGCAGTGTGCAGTTCAAGCGCTGGCAGGCATATCATTTTAAATTAACATATCACTATCTGGTAAGGCTTCATATCAATACAAATATATGTATATCCGCAATTATTTTTATGTGTGATAACAATAGAGAATTTTCCTATATGTAGCTTTTTAAAACTTTCTTTTATATAATATATTTACGTATTTTTTTTGGTTATCCTTATATTAAAACGCACATAAATTGTATTTATTAATATTGTTTGTTGATGTGCGTATATGCAGCATAAATATGGCAATGTATACATATAGAGTTAATATTAATAATTTTAAAAATAATTCTTAATTTTTAAGTATTTTCCAATTAACTATACGCGATATATACAATAGAACTTTTGTAATGAATTGCACATATAAATAT
Source organism: Phoronis ovalis (assembly GCA_028565635.1). Classification (NCBI taxonomy): domain Eukaryota; kingdom Metazoa; phylum Phoronida; family Phoronidae; genus Phoronis; species Phoronis ovalis. The sequence continues at coordinate 3,612 of JAOXYB010060912.1, forward strand.
ATATTAAAAATATTTAAACACAACAAACCGTAGTCAGTGTAAAGGCTGTTATTATCAGGTTCTTAAACCTATGGCCTTTTGTAGAACACAAGCTCAAAATTACCTGTGAAAAATAGTAATTTCGAATTCTGAATAACTTAAACCCTGCTGGTTAGAAATCAATGGAATATGCACTAACATGGTACTTTCTTTTTGTTCGATACAAATTCTTGACGGTTTCAATTAATTTTTAAGATTTAGAATTTTGTGTAATTGGCTACCTTTTATCAAAACAGAAACAAGATAGATTGAACACTCTTATAAAAAGCACCTCAAAATGATTCAGAATTAGAGTTTGCTCTGATCTGCATGAAAACTCCATGATTTCTGTGTCTACGAAGAACGCTTGAAAATCACAACATTTCATTTGACATTTTGGTGATTTTTCAGTTCCCGTTCAGTTTAAGAACAGGCAGGTGTCTGAACTTGAGGCAGACATCGATACCTCTCGGCTGCTGTGTTTAGCTTAATGTGGGTGAAAAATCTACAAGGTGTCATGATAGCAACTTTTCATGCTGGGAAAGTCTTTAATTGGTAATATGGCTGATACGGGCAAGCTTTGACGTGCATAGTGAACTGGTCCGTCCTCTAAGCTGAACGAAATTCCTCAAGTTGCATGTTGGTAACTACATTTTATTTTATTTTATATGTACTTTTCAAGCCTCTCTTTAAAGTATCGTAAACTCTCTACCAGTTTTGCAAAGAGGGAAATGATTAATTTGCTTTCATTATAATTTGTTATGTTTTGATAATTACTTTTTTTTGTACACAATTATTAAACATTCCGACGAATATTGTGCACTAGGGTATATGCTATTTTTAAAATAAATAAGCATATCATGGAATCATTTTCTTTTATGAACAGGGTATACCAATAAAGTATATGATCAATTTTTAAATTACGGTTCGCAAAAAGTGGTATAAATGAAAAATAATTAATTGGGTGAAAACAGTAAGTTTTCTAAAAGAATGTAGTGCTACGATAAACTGGTGTCGGATTTAATCCGTATATTCGTTATGTCTCGTTCAACGTTAAATTTAGTTCTCTTTTCATAAGTATTATTGTTATAGTTTGCAGATCAAAACCCCTGGTAAAAAAGGAAAGAAAATATATTTGCAAAAAAATAAAATCTTGTGAAAAATGCGCGTTACATTTTTTTCACCAAAAATAGATGTTTTTTACAACTTTAACATGGAAGCTATGCCATAATGGTATTTTCAAATCATTGTGTAAACTGTATAAAATTTAAAATTACACCCTATAAAACTCATTAGATACATCGTACGGGAAACCCAACTAGATCAAAATTCGGGCTAACTATATTATTAGCTATTAATCGGCAGTCCCGATCCATAATTTGTTATGGACTATTTTTAAATTACACCAGGGATTTTGGTTATATAATCAATTTAGTTTATTTAACAAATAAATATCATTTATTCTTAAAAACGTAGTTACCTAAGCAGGATTTTGCAGTAGGATGTACCTTCACCTAGTCTGAATAAATCCATCAGTTAGTGCTACGTAGAGAAGGTACGTAACACTAACGGATGGATTTATTCAGACTGGATGTCTCTTATGATTTTTATGAGGTGTCATAAAATGTTAATTAAATTTCATGCGATACACACACTGTCTACAAATTACGCCATGACATAGCCTGCATCAATAAACATTTATTTTGTGTGAAAAAATGTAATGCGGGTTTTTCACGATTTTTTTATTTAAACAGTGGGATACCGCAGGACTGCGAATGGTTGTAGTAATCCCTTCATAGTATCGCATCTAGATCTATGGATCTTAGAAGTCAGACATTACATTAATATTCAAGTTTATTATACAACAAAACTATATGCATAATATTACAGATATAACCAGAAAAAACATTAAAGTCACAAAATACCTATGGCAATTCATTTAGTATATATTAGAACGCAAAAGTCACTGGGATCAGTAAATACGGGCCTTCTAAATGTAATTTTGTGAACTGGTTTGTTTAAAAATAAAACAAAAATAATCTATTTCGGTATTCATGGATAGCAAATGAAATTCAGGTTTAATTCTGATAAAATTTCCTCCAGCTGTGCACTGATTTTCAAGCAAAACCGGATAACTGCCAAACTAAAAACAATTCGAAATTTTTTGACCGTGGAAGAAATCTCGGATCAATTTGACATTGTACATAATAGATGGCGCTGACTTTCATGCATAAAAAAAACGAGCAGCAAAGTCATGCAAGTTCATCGTTTGCATATAAAAAAATAATCACATGATACCTAACTTGAGATGCTTTCTCATAGTTGATAAAGTTAGACCAATTCCCTGTCCATTATTAGAACTTGAAAAAGAGTACATTTTTATGAATTAAACTATTATATATAATTATATTTTTATTTGGAATGGAACAATTCTAATTAGAACCCCCGTTGTTCACTGCTACTTTTTCATTTATAATAAATCAGTGAAGAAATTCTCTTTCCCTGTTTTATAACGTGTTGTTGACAATATCTCATTTTTAATTAAAAGAATGGCTTTCAAACATTTCCTAGTTTCAATTCCCCCTCAAAAGTATGCAAAATATAAACAAGTTAATTAACACAAATGTTTCAGCTCATTCATTTGCCCTTTCAGATGATATACTACTCCAAAACAATGAAACAGCATTTTTTTACGTTGACAGGCCACTTTGGGATCCGTTAGCCAAGAGATACCAGTTTGCTCCAACGATTCTTGCGTAACAATGTGTACTTGCCCCAGGGTCCCGGTGGTACTGTCATTCAAAGTCACTATATATATTACCACAGGGTGTATTTCTTGGAAAACGCATTTACGACAGGTATGAAAAATTAAGGTTCGTAAATACTCCCATATTTATTTACCACAGGGTATATAATTTACAATTCAAGGGAATTTCACACGGTATCTATTTCGGGACAGTTATTTACAACAGGGTATATTTTTTATTTGTTTTTTCATTATATATTTTGGTGACCTTTATTTACCACATAGTTAGGGTTTTTTACCCTGACCCTGTAGGTGAAACTGGACAAATTCATTTCTCAGTAAGAAATTGTGGCCAATTTCGAGAACACAATGGAAAAAAGCAGATACGAACTCTGGAATGATCTCCACCGATGGACATATACAGATGTCGGCCCCGGACAGATCAGTGTAACCCTGAGAGTGTAATGAACGCAGTTGAAGAAACAGTTCCAGGTGCTAATCCAGGACATTACTATTTGGTTGATATATAAGTTGTATGTATCGCAAGAAAAAGTGCTAGTCATATCCGCCCTGGGATCCGGCAGATACCAGCGTTTTGTCGATCCGGATGCCTTGATGTACTGAGTATTAAACACTGGCTCGAGTAAACATGATTGTGCAACTAGATTTTCAATATAAAGGTTGTTTTCCTGGATCAATAATATTGTTTATAGGTTAAACAACCTAAAGAGCACCCCTATTTTAAATTTTCTCAAGAAATTACGTGGGATTGTTAACTAACTTAGTTATAAGAGTCTCAGATATTACTTTATACCAGTAGGAATTTTCCCTATTGTACAATCATAAGGGTTTCACGTGTACCGTCGATGTTTGTTTGTTTCCTAATAAAACTACCAATCAAAAATCTCGACGCAAGCTGCTCTTGGTAAGTGACCAATCACAAAGCATATAATCAAGTTGACCCAGATGACCTTTATGGTATAAATATTGACCTCGCGCTATACTTGTGCTGTCTTTCTCGAACACTCATTTGTCAAAATAGTCTTTTAAGAGCATCACTGATCTTGCATAAACCTTCCAAAAATGAATGGACATAAGAAAATAATCAATTTCGGAGCAGGCCCTGCAAAATTACCAGAAAAGGTAAGTTTTCATTCATAATTTCCATGTTTTGTACCCGTGATCAAAAATCATTGACATTTCCCAGCAGTCCTATAATGATATGTTATATCTGTTTACTCTGTCAAGTGTATTATATAATAATATAGCTAGCAAGAGTGCCCTTTATAAAAATTAACGCATGATAATATACACGCAAATATGCGCATAAGCAATTTACAAAATTCCACAGCAGAATTTTTGGGTCATCATTGGCTATAAGGTCTGGAGTGGAAAAAGTTGGAAATATGAACACGTGACCTGCTGAAATGAAAAAAATGAATGTAAACAAACGACGGAAATTTCCACAAATAAAAGTTAATACCTACGATCAGATTCTGTATTTTTTTTTTACTTTAAACTGCATGGTTTATATTATTTAATGTGATATAGCTGGTCCTTTTTTTCGTCTACGCAGACGATTTAACAAAAACAGAGTAATTTAAAAAATATCAAGGGCAACAAAAAAGGACCTCTAGCAAAGTGTGACGAATGCACAAACATATAATGTGCCTTGGACTATGTTAATATTAATAAGTGTTAACCGTCTTGAAGCCTCAGATGTCTTTTCTGGATTCCTTTGATATATTAGGAGATAAATACTTTTACTGTGTATTTATAAAAACTGTTAGCAGTAGCCAGTACTCAGATAAGCAATTTCGCCTGCAATTTAGATTGTACTTTTATTCCGGACTTTCATCAAAAGAAATTTAGTCATTTGTTCCAAATATTGGCTTGGCTTGGATTTCATCATCTTTTACCTTATAACCAGTTTTAACAAGACTTTATTATTTGATGCATGTTTGCAACACGTGATACCATATTAGGAATACTGGTTACAGACAGAAAAACATATTTGATTGGATCTTGCTCCTTATTAGGTTTAGCAGACCTAATATGGAAAACCAATCAAAACGCTTGTCCCATATTAGGTGTAGGTGACCTAATATAGATTAATAGCAAACTATTGTGTACCAGGATGTTTTCTGTTGTAAGCAGCTGGTGTCTGTAGTTTTATATCCTGAAAACAGGATTTAACTGGAAATTATAGTTTTATCCAGAGTTCAGGGCTCATAACATGTCAGATTTTAACTTGCCAATGACCAAGATCAATATTTTGAACATGTTTTTCAAGCACGGATGTATTTAAAAGTCAATTAACAATTAATATTGCATTAAGAAATGTTTGGAATATGTTTTTATATATTATCGTTATCATCTTCTGACAATGACAGTTTTTCCACATCCTAGATGAATGATGTCATGTTTTTAACGTTTGAACCCAGTACAACCCTGTACCTATATAAATCTAACTAAAAGCTATCTGCCCTCATACTCATCTTGCTTTTCCAAATTTTTATTATTAAATTTCATTCAACTGTCCTTAAAAAAGGTTTGTACACTTCTTTTTGTAAATAATAATTGTTTATATGTACTTCAAAATCAGGGGAGTAACCCCTGTTTCATTTTAAGGGGAGCACTCAGTTATCAGTAATATATTTTATAAAAAATATATTTTGTTTTAAAAAAAAATCTAAATTGTCTATAGTTACATGAATGTTTAATAGTTGTTGGCATTTATATTAAAACATCAGTAATCACATATTTTCTAATCTTCTCATAGCACTGATATTTACCGACAATTGTACGACTCCAAAATAACTTTTAATGAGACTGCATTGTACTCTTAGCACTTGGTCATCCTATTTCAAACTCCAGGAATCGTCTAAAAAGCGTCGTCTTCCCACTTGGAAACATATTCTTTCTCTAAAGATCACATTTTTGTTTTTGTTTGATTTCAGTGTTGTTTTTTATTTCTTCCAGGTTCTGCGACATGCTCAACATGAACTTATAAATTACAATAATACTGGAATCAGTGTTATGGGTAAGTTTTCTTCAATAAAATCTGGATGAAGCCTTATTTTATTAAATAATTGAATATTAGGCTACAGCAACAAACACATGAATGTGTATTGTCATTCATTATATGGTTATGAAAGTGCGTGGCCAGCATATCTTGTAGATGTAATTCCTAAAAGTGCCTGAACTTGTAACTAATTGCCAGGAGGATATATATTTATTTTCCCTTTATTTTTTATAAAGTAAATGCTTCTCAGGAATTATTAAGATTTTTCACAAATTTGGTAACTTATTTTTGTTGCACACTACATAGTTTTCTTTTGTGCAGAATTTCCACAACGTTTCAAAAATTTCACCCTCTTTCAGCCTGCTGAATAATTTGGCACCCAGACTATAAAATTTTTATATTGGACTTCTAACTTGGACAATCCTTATTATCTAGTGATGGTGATAGAATTGGATATCACAAATAGTACTTTTCTTTCAGAAATGAGTCATCGTTCTGCTGACTTTATGAAAATTGTGAAGACAGCAGAGCAAGATCTGAGAGATTTGATGTAAGTTGTGTGAGGTTCAGTGCTAAATGTTTTACTATTCGCCAATAAAACCAGTATGATTTCAAGGTCCACCAACAGTTCCACATTTCATTTACATTCACCAATAAACTGATCTAAAAAGAGCCATTTACTAATCACAACAGTTTGCCACTAAGATTCACAACAAAAAGTAGATAGCCGTTTAGCAAAGACAGGATTGCTACAATGGTCTTTTATGAATGTTGTATGACCTCTAAATGACCTTTCAGCATCATTTTTGAACTTTTCAGTAACTGTTAGAAATTCATTGTTTTAGGTATTTTTGAGTCTCATAATCACCTATAAATTTATAAAAAACTGATGTATGCCATTTTGAACTTTTTACCTCTAGATGACCTTTTGACCTTTCCATCTCTGAGACTGTCATATATCAAGCCTTTTGGGCTAATTGTTACGACTTGCAGCATGTTTCCTCCATAAAATTAGTTGAAAAGATACTTAAAAAAAATAAATTTCACCTTTTAATGCCTAAATACTCCTAGAGATAATTGAAATGACCTTTTTACAACCTGATGCCATCATTTTGGAAGATATCGAGCAATCCAATGACCTTTTGATCTCAAGGTCAACAATGACCTACTCTGAGGATGTCAAACCTGAAATACTGTGTGCCTAATTGAAAAAGGAAAAAAGAAAAAGAAAGAAAATGTGCAAAACCAGTCGAAGGCTTGCTTCCTTATAGGAGCAATCATAATAATCATATTTTGGCTGTGT
>JAOXYB010060934.1:0-10702 GCA_028565635.1 Phoronis ovalis
GCGCTTAAATACATCATTTAGTGGTGTTGATGTGGGGAATTAGATCTGTTCCCCATTACCAGCTGGATGAACTTTTTTAGGTTTGCCAGCCAGCCAGACTCGTCTGGGGAACAGATATTATGGGGAACAGACTCGATGGGTGCTTCCGATCTATATGTGGCCTATTACATTGCATCAAGGTTTTTGCACTCTATCTAATCATTTATCTATATTTGGCTTGATACATTGCGCCAAGGTTTTTGCATGCTGTCTACTTTGTAATTGTATGTGGCCTATTACATTGCGCCAAGGTTTTTGCATTCTATCTAATCATTTATCTGTATGTGGCTTCATACATTTTGCATGTTGTCTTCTTTGTAACTGTATGTGGCTATTACATTGCGCCAAGATTTTTGCATTCTATCTAATTGTGTATCTGTATGTGGCTTTATACATTACACCAAGGTTTTTGCATGTTGTCTTCTTTGTAACTGTATGTGCCTGTTACATTGCGCCTAGGTTTTTGCACGCTGTCTAATTGTGTATCTATCTGTGGCTTTTACATTGCGCCAAGGTTTTTGCATGCTGTCTACTTTGTAACTGTATGTGGCCTATTAAATTGCACTCTGTCTAAGCATTTATCTGTATTTGGCTTTATACAATGCGCCAAGGTTTTTAAATGTTGTCTTCTTAGTAACTGTATGTGGCCTAGTCTTGCTCTCCTAGCCATGAATAATGTACTTATATAATAATAATATAATGTGTGATGTAATAATATAAATATATATTATACTGCAATATATTTAAACATATATCTGAAGATAATGTGCGTTATCGTTTTAGTTGCTGACACTGAGAAAGATGTTAGTGAAATGGATAGATGGGAACTAGCATATTTTTGCCGAATTAATGTCAGGTGAAAGAGTTGACAGCGATATGCCTTTATGAGGAGGCTAGCAGCTTTCAGGTCAAACACAATCTGGACAAGAGATTCAAGATCAATATTGCAGTTTTATACAAGTCCTTTATAAAAGACTAGTATAAAACTATTATAATGATAGAAGTTGCCTGCTATAGGAAGTTGAGACAGAATACATACGATAGGTTGAGTTGACTCGAAAATATTATACCTTAAGTTATACCTTATTGTTAATAAATCCTTACTGGGAAAAAAATGATTTTTGAACTTTAATTTTCAAAAAAATGTAAGTCAAAAACCCTTGCACCAACAAAGCTGAAACTGTGCAAAGATTATCTTTATATGTAGATCTACATAACAGTAACTTGAATTTTTAAAATTTTGTTTCACTTAAAAGTTATGAATTTTCAAATTTAAAGGTCAAGATTTTGCTGATTTTGATCTGACTTTTGAACAAAGCTACATTTTTAAAATCTGAGACACCCTTTTGTAGACGCATGTGTATAGCTCATTTATGCAAAGTTTCAAGTAAGTAGATGAAAGGGATTTTAACTTATATTTTTTGAAAATTAAAAGTCAAGGAACACAATTTCCCCCCCCCCCAAAATAACCTTTATTGGCCTATTTAACCTGATGATTGATAAACTTTAGAGTATTAACTTTTTAAAAGTGTAACTTTCCTATGCCTATCTCTTCATTTTGATTACTAAAACATAAGTTGAAATGTATATACATCTCTTTGTAGCTAGAGACCATAATCAGTTCGCAACTTTGTGAAACCTGCCTATTTAATTGATCTAAACATTGCCTCATAAATCAACTCAAAAGTGCAATAGATTTTTGCCGATAAACATTATGGTTTTGTTTTCTGTTTCTTTGATTCGATTTTTCAGGCATTTTTTGAACCATTCAAAGAATCAATTAGAGCAATTATTGAAGTGTAATTGTTTACTATATTAAAAGGTTGCACTAAATTTTTAATCCAAGTTAATCTGCGATATGGTGATGTAAAACCTTGCCTGTGGATTTGTCTAAAAGTTGACTCAGAAATCAAATTAAAAGTCAAGTAGATGAGAACCAATAAATATATAATTATTTGTTTTCTCCATTTGTTTTCAATTTTACCCTTGAGGCAGCTTTTGGACAATTTAAAAAATATTTAGTAAATTGAAGCCTACTTTAAAAAAATGTTAAAGCTTGGTATACTGATGTTAAAGTATTGCAGTAACACCTTGTCTGTTGCCTTAAAACTCAAATCAGAAGTGTATGGCTTTGTAATATTCCTGATTCCTTACTATCTTACCATATAATTTGATTTTTAGGGCAACTGTTGGACTTTTCAAAAAACTACTATTTCTACGGTTTTATTATTTAACTCTGATATATATACTGATTTGTTTTCAAATTTTGTTATTTTATCTGTGTCTTCTAGTAAGTTTTATTTGCATTTGGGAAAAGTAGCTGTTGATTTTTAAGTAAATGAACTAAATGATTCTCTATTCATTTGTTTGCTTCTTTTCATCCAAGTATCATATATTAAATTAAAACTTTTTATTTAACAGCTAGGGTATCTTATGATATAAAAATATTGCAATACATTTTGCAAGTGGATATGTCTGCAAGTTACCTCAAAAATCAAATCAAACTGTGCCAATAAATATGGTGCTAATTAATTTGCGCTTTGATTTGAGTTTTAGTAATGTAAATTTTGGACCATTCAAATAATAAGTTTTAGCATTGATATACTAATTAGAAGTATTTAATATTATATTATATTAAAGGGGTTATAATAGCTGCTGTGTATTTTTAGTTGTACACAGTCAGTGTTATTTGTATTAATGAATAGTATATAACTGATGTTTTTCAATAAACTGACTATCTCTCTTGTAGTGCCACACAAATAGTTAGCAACTTTACTGCATATGTCAATCAACGGTATGAAACTTTAAGATCTGATAATGCTATTTGTATGATTATGCCTCTGTTTTGTATTTGTGTAACAGCAAAGGCACATCTAGCAGAAGCACCCAATGAGGATATTTTTTATGGCTTTATGTAGCATACCAACATATTTTTTTATATGTTTTATGCTTAGATAAAACATTTGGTAATGTAGCTTGGAAGGCCATCTCTGTTCCCCACTCACCAGCAAGCTGAATGTTATGGGGAACAGAGTCGGTGGGTGCTTCCGATATAGTTACCTAATATTATTTTGTAAATAAACATATATTATATATCTGTATATACAATCTGTATTGCATTTATTTATTTGTGTCAATATATCAAACAGTCTTATATGACGTATGCTTTAACGCAGGACCTAATGTAGCTATAATGTTTCATCACATCAATTTCGTTACTGACTTTTAGCCATTTCCGTTCATTTATTGAAAGGGATTCTACCATTTTCACTCGAGAAACGTTTAGAAATCCTCTTTATACAAAGATATTAATTAATCTATTTATCTATTATACTTGTTTGACCCAGTTTCCGGTCAGGAAACGCACGTATACCCCTGTAATAATACCGACTAGTTCAAAGAGATTAATTAAGTTTCCACCTAATTTCACACCCCCACCAAAAATACCTCTAGTACCCCCGGGATTTCTGTGAGTTTCTAGACCGTTTCTAACTTGTTTACCCTGCGTTTCCCAACACGAGAAACACTTGGACACAAGTGGTCCGTTTACGGTGCCGGTTGCACAGATGTTTCTAGGGCTGGGAAACTTTGTGTTTCAAGCTCTCAGAGAAACAAGTAAAAACGTTAAATATCCAGAACATTTCCTGCAGTTTCTACTCGATAAACAGAGCTTTTCACCCAGTGTGAGATTTCCTGCCGTAGAAGTTAAGTTTTAATTCGAATCACAGTATGAAAGCTTACGATTAATACACTGACTATTAGCTGAACATTCATCTCGTGACACGTGCCTTTAAGTACATATGTATTATTTCATAATAATTATGAAATTTAAACATTAAATTCTATTACTGATTTATTCACTAATAGTGCAAATAGAAATATTCAAAGAATTCGGATCTGTTTATCACGTTACATCTGTAACAGGAAATACGATATCATTGAATTGCAATCAGTATAATGATGACTGCTAGCAAGGGCAATTTTGAATCTTATCCCCAGAAACAGATTAAAAAACAAATTCGACATAAGTCTAAACGTACGTGCTTTTCTTGTGATGAGCATTCGCGGAGTATATGAAGAATCTTTTATAAAAAACATCGCTTGCTTCTTGCTTCCGTGAATAATTCAGAAAAATCGTTTGAAATGTTTAGGAATCTTCACCTAGGCCGATAATCATGGGGGAAAAGTAGTGGAAACAAAAAAAAAAATCGTTAAAAGTCGAGATATTTTTATCATACTTGCAATTTAGATTTGTTTAGAATTAATCTGACTGGTTCTCACTTCACGTGGAATCTGGTTCTGAGTCTGAATCAGGGACCTGTGGTGTTGTCGGAAACATTGTGAAGTTACAATTCCGTAAATCATGTCTAGTTTCATATATCCTAGCTTATGTGAAGTAATTAATGCGTTGTCAGAAAAAATGTTACTTTCCGACTCCTGTAAAGTATCCTTACATAGTTACGGAATCGTAAGAAAGTACGGAAATCATAAGTATTTACGAAGTCGTAACTTCCGACAACGGGCCCCCGCCATTTGCTTTGTTCCATATTTGAGTATACTTGCGTCATTTAAACTGTGTTTCCTGCTCATATCTTTTAGCACATGTTGGATGATTGCACTGTAGACGTTGCACCGATAACGTAATAGTCGTGATTTGGCGCGGGGATTATAATGAACTCTAAAGGATTCGTATAATGTTTTGGTTATAACCACTGGAGTTGATGGATAGATTAAAAGAGGAGTTTTAAATTAATACCATATATCTCTCAAAGTAATACTATATGCTAAACACTATCTAGTGGATTAAATCTACATAACAAATTAGTAACACAAGTTCTTAATTAAATTTCACGAACACGACAGGTGCTGTTTCCACTATCAATGTATAGTGAAGTTATAAAGGTCTCATTTCCATAAAATTATTATTTTTATGATACATACACGAAAAATTTGACAAATTAAAACAAACAGCTTTTATTGCATAAATTTCAGTAACGCGGCAAAATATTGTTTTTTATAAATGAGACATTTAACTTGTGGCAACACTGAGTAAAAGCGAAAGTCCTATCGATATCAGCCATGTTTACTCTTTCCTGTGGTGATAATTGACAAGTATCATTATGTTATTATACCTGCTTTGTGAACTGGGTTACTTGAATGCAGGATTAAGTTGCACTGAGGGACAACTGCTAGACTTTTCCCAAACATAAGAATGTAAACATAACAGTATCACAACAGATTTCTAATTAACTGGTTGAAATTACAATGTTTACTTTTGCACTAATCTACATTTTTGAGTAATTTACTGTGGTTTGAGTGTAAATAAATATTGAAATATTTTAACTTCGAGTTCTTTATATTCTATTGAAAGTGTGCAAAAGAAGTATTTTTGCTCATATACTGTCAAGTTGTAGATCGTTTCAAAACCTTTCCCATGGTATCACATATCTAAAATGTTTTACATCAAGTATCCTCGAAATTTAGCATATAAATATCGTCAATAATCTTTGAGTTATTTATTTATGTTTAAAAAATGAGTGGCTTTTATTGTCTTAAAAAACTAAATTGATGATACAACCAAAAATCCTGGTGGGATTTAAATATGGTTCATAACGAAGTATGGGAATGCCGTTTACTTGTTAAAAAATGCCGAGAAAAATGTAGTTGTCAGACACGAATTTAGTTTTGTTGCTTTTTCTTCCAAGGACACTATTTAAAGTTCATAATTTGTACACACAAGTCTGAAATTACTGTTGTATAATGGTCTTAATGTTAATATTTCAAAAACATTTATTTTGTATATAAACTTGTAACATTAACGGTTTTCACGAATTTTTATTTAAAAAAAACGTAGCAGGATTGTAGCTTAGTAAGGGTGGGGACGACTTGTATTCATTTGGGTATATACCTTTTGCATTGATATAAGGGTCACGGCCAGATGAATAGTACTAAAACTTATTTTCTGCCATACCTTTACCAGAATATTAAACTTCAGTAATTAAATCATTGCATATAAATAGAATATATTTGTTTTGTAGTTTTTGCTGCGCATGCGCATTCCCAACTTTATTCGCCTCTGACATCACAGTACATTCCGGAGACATTCATACTAGTGCAGGTAAAATCAATGAAGTGAGCCACTTCTCATAATCTTGTTACACTTTATTCTTTTAAGATGCTTGAAGATGCACTTAAATGGAAAGTTTACTTCCTGTCAGTGAAACTGTGTAACATTCTTATCAATTTATATTCAACAGTATACCCACTTGATATAGTCAACATATGACAGCATATACAAATATACTTTACAAACTCTTTATTCTGACGAAATTATAGATTTAATTCAAATATTCGTTGATATTTAAATGTATACTATTCTTAATTCCCCAAGCTTACAAATTGCAATTCGAAATTTCGAAATTACAATTTGATACCTTGAAAATAAAAATCACTTATAATTAAAGTAAAAAGATTACGCATATGAGCATATGACTGTGTCGTCTTATATATAACCCTTACAGTGTGTTGAAAAAAACCCAATAATTTCGATAGGAACAGTTGGTGATTTTAATGATTTTTATTTCCAATAAAATTTGTAATCATAACATTTTTGTTAAAAACCTAAAACATACGAGCGGAAGCACACTACCAGATATAATAAAATAAACACGAACTGTTTCAGGAAGAAAATAGACCTCTTTCATGGCTATTCCATTACTTGATAAACTCCCTATTTCATGTCTTTATGATGTAGGTGCAAAGTAGCAATCAATTACACTACAAATAAAAGTTTATCTGACTATAAAAAATCAGGAAATAAAATTACAGAAAATATATTGAGAACACGTAGTATACTATATTATGCCTCATATCAAAAGAAAAAAAAAATCTATAAACATAACATTCAAGATTTGTATTAATTTCTGTTGAATGTATGCTTAGTCTACATGTACAGTATTAGGGGGGGGGACTGGAACAGCCATGTACGGGAAAGGTCTTTCCTAATATGAAAAATATGTCCACAACATCAAACATGTCCTCACTCAGAACAAATGGCAATGAACTATTATATCTAGCATCTAATAAATATATACAAAATATTTTACACAAGCATGGGCCGGGATGGAAAGTTACCTTGCAACTAAAAGAAGTTTGACTAAACTGGATGGTAGTGGTGATGGTGATACTGTGGGTGGTGGTCGCCGTTACAATTATTGGTCGATTCTAACTAACGAAAATATCTTAATTCGGTTTTCCCCCCTTTTGTTATCTTGACAAACATAACATGATTAACTTAATCATGTTACTCAAGCTGACAAAAAGGATAGGAATTATATATTGATTAATAGACTATTCTTTCTACCCCTTTTGTTATCTTGACTAATATGATTAAGTTAATGAACGCCTGCTGATGGGCAGATATGGCAAACTATAAAGGTCCGTGCCACTTTTATCCTTACATACATATATAATGAATACGGATATGTGCCGCCCAAATGGGGGGGGTCACCTTTTCCCCCAACAGCAAGAAATATCTAACAATGGTTCAATTTTTAAGAAGTATCGATAGGTCAGCACAGTATTTTCAACATTGGCTTATTTATACTAAGCGAAAACCATAGAAATATGTCCTTTTTTGAGACATAACCCGCCTAAGCTAAAAAGGATCAATTTAGGAGAACAAAATCCTTAAAAAAGGTTGGTTGCTCTGAATTTATGCGACACCGCAAGGGTGGCACACTCCCATCTTGAAAGAAGGCCAGTATTCTGGCTCACGGGGTTTGACCGCAGACACCTTGTAACACGACTTTTAGGATTTTTCAAAATATACCTGTAAAAAGTTAAAAATGTAATTTTACAATTTCACTACCGGTTTACATGACTTTCACAGCAGCACGTGAATACCAATGCACGAGGGATCCAATTATAACTTTCAAAGCAATCCATCATAACTTTCAAAGCGGTTCATTATAACTTTACGTAATCCATTATACTGAGGATTCTCACAGGCCGACATGTGATGCAATTTAGCGAATCTGATTATGTAAGAGACACAAGAGGTATAATATAAAGCATTATAGACTGCTACTTTGATTCTGATATATGTTATCTGGCCCTCGCCATTTCCCTGAGTTACGCGTCACAAATGTTGACCCACTGTACTTGTCTTGTCCCAGTATCCCGCTGAGAACGATTTGCTACCACGGTACGTCTTTACCAATAATGTTAGTTGCTGCCCATTACACATTCTGCAAGGATAAGAAAAATGACATAAAAGAAAAAATTACATTTTGTTGAAAGAAAATTTTCAACTTGAAAAAAATAGTTCATGATCAAGCCTCTAGCTAGTATGGCGGATCGCCTCACGTTAGCAAAGAAGCTTAGATGATGTGTGTGTTTACTTGCCAAATTTTATATCATTTTTTCATTTTCAATTGTGTGGATGTCATATTTTGTTACATAGTTGTGTTTTATTCTGGGAGAGCGTTCTTAAACTTTTGCAAAATGTGCAAAACTTGAATAAGGTGCATTAATTGGCTGATGTCCGGTGTAAAAAAATAAGAGTCCCACCTTTTCTAACGTCCTATGACACTAGATATCAGATACTACGAACGCCCACTATCTGAAATGTTCTAGGGTCCCGGACTCGCGTTTTCAGTATATCTTATTATCCTAGGACTCTGCTCAGCGCCATAAGAATCTGTATGCAGAGTCCTAGGACCGTCTATAAGTGTCAAAAATTGACTATGGTTAAGCCCAAACGTTAGTTGAGAAGATACGGAACATTAACGGATGGATTTATTCAGACTGTCCGTATATTAGTGTCTTATTCACAGAAACAAATATTCTGAAAATAAACGCTCACTACTTGTTATAAAATAGCGAAATGCGCTTTATGGGTGTATGATCAGATTGAATTAAAATTAAAAGCAGTATGTGATTGCTAATTAAGTATTATTGACGGTTTTTCCATTTTTATCAACACAATAAAAATTCTTTATTTCACAACACACTCTTTTCAAAAATGTATAACTTTGTCTGTCTATCTTTTTCATTTTACAATCCCAAATTTATCTCAGAGTTTTTAAATTTCTTCTCAAACTGCAAAAACAAAAACAAATAATGACGTAAAATTTACGAAATGAGACCATGCAAACGGTCCATCCAGTATTTCCACTAATTTTGAACCGTACTCTACATGTATATGTTTAAGCTAAAAAAAAATAACTACATACTAACGATAAATTTTCTGCCGAGTAACTTATAAATCTTACCTTATTTCGTAGAGAATATTTTGCTAACTGAAGGAGTATCCGCAGTAAATAAGCCGCACTTTTTGTTAAATTATTTCCATCGTTTTCCAGTTTTAACTTAGTCCTAAATTCATTTTCATCAGGTTTACTCCTTTCTTCATGTGAAAGACTTTGATGTTTTTGTATGAGTTTTGTTACATTATTTTGTTTTTCGGTCCGTTTCCCGTGACCAGTAGTAATTTTTAGGCGACTATAGCACATGCTACCGGGAGCACACATATGTGCGTTAGGGTGGTCTGGACAGTAACTGATGCAACGATCCGCATGAGTCAATGCTATGCATAGCGATATAATCACAGTCCCCATAGCCACTTGTTGTATCATCTTCGTCATTGCTTTTAGAAACATGTTTGTGCTAAAACATGCAACTATCATCAGGTGCTAGATGCGTAGTTCTTTTAAAATATATAATTCCTTTGTAGTCTGCGAAATCTGAAACTGAACAATTATAAAATGTCGAAGAAACTGACCAATGTCAATTGCCTCATTTCGTTGATACGTGCCTGTAACCTTTTTAATTCTGAATAAGCTGCACGCAGCAAGCATGAATGACGCTTCTAGTAATAAAATTGACATAAATTATACAATGATGCAATAATGAGCAATTAATGCCAATAATCAGTGTGTTATATTTACTATTATAATAATATCACAATTTAATGGTCTAGACGTCTGAACGACATATATATATATACTATCATCATATACATGCAAGATTACTTTTATTATTTTACGAAAATAAAAGATACTATTCTTGTAAACTGTAATAACCCCACAGATATTTTATAACACGAAAATTGGAATTTAAAATATTCAATTGTTTCAGCAATTATACATAAACATTTTGTACTTGTGTTATAATCTTCAGCACGTTATATCAAAAACTTACGCAGTGCATCTTTTTCCTTGTAATAAAATTAAAAAGAGGAAACGTACAGAACAACTTTTTAAAATCTTGGGATTAAATTTAGTGCTGTTTGCTACAGTGCCAGGTTTCTCTTCCGATAAAAGCCACATTGTACTCATTAGGATATAATTCATATACAGCAAAAAAAAAACTGAATACATATATATGTCCGAGATATCGTAGTAAATCCATTTGGGTTGTCGACTATATGTTAATTTTTACACTGAATCAAAAACCGATGTATTTATTGATAAGTCTTTATAATTATGACAATGCGAGAATTTTGTGTTCGGTTTTTACACGGAGAGTAAGTAGTATAACCCGGGAATCAAAGTTATGCAATAATTGTATACTGTATTAGTATCCTATAGACGTTTCCTTAATGAGGGAAGTTATGAGAAAACCACATGTGTGGAGGGAAATGGTGAGCAGTGCATGATAA
>JAOXYB010060957.1:0-10700 GCA_028565635.1 Phoronis ovalis
AGTGGAAATATATTTATTTCATTCAATTCATATTTTTTATTCGTTTTATATTTTTTAAAGCACCAGGCCCCTGTGCTTATAGGAGCAACCCTAATAAGTTTTACATGAACGAGTTTACGCGAGTATTTCCTTCACAAACAAAATTATTTAAAAACCTCCCCATCCTAATTAAGTATAATTACTGCTAAGCACGACGCATTGCGCAAAATAGTGGAAATATCTAGTATCTTAAAAGTTTAACTTTAAAATTTTGGTTCCGTAACTAGTTGATTGCAATATCTTATAATATAATATATAATTCATAAAATGCAAACATGTTAATTTTTACCAGTTCAAACTTCTGTTCCGTCACGGCTCGCATCAGAAAAGTTTTGTCTTCATCTGTTTTTATGTCCTTATCACAGCCAGCTTTAATCATCAGTTCAATCATCGTGTAATGTTCCGCCGACCAAGCTTGTGTGATGGCATCGCATACCTGAAAGGAAAAACAGTAACATATTTTTTTTATGTGCATATGGCAAAAGTTTGACCCAATGTATCAAGTCAATTTAAAAAATGAAATATTTGTTGCTAAATTTTACTATAAAAGGCAATATAAGAATAAAAATTGAAGAGAATGGTCACTTCTTGGAGTTGTATTTACCTTGTAGCATAATTTTGTAAGTTTAGCTGGGCTAGAAAATACTGTCCCGGCCCCCTTCAGACAGTAACTGTGTGCATGCACAACTCTATTACCATTGATATCTGTGTTGACAAAAAAAAATACTACTAATATTTTATTCAGGTATAAACTTCTAAATTCTACCTGATATAAGGCCGTTCTTCCTTCATTATCTTGAGCATTCAGGTCACATCCCACCTGCAGTAACGATTCAACAATTTTTCTTTGTCCCCATCTGGATGCTTCCATTAATGCGGTTTTGCCACTATCGTCTGAGTAGTGGAAGAATTATAAAAAAAACTTAGATGACAGTTAGACAGTGCACACACGCATGTAACCAGATTTACCTCAAAACACGCAGCGACACCAGTGATACAAATGCTGGATTTAATTCCCTCCTCGACACAGACTCATTTATTTGCACACAGACACACGCATACATCTTATTAAGCTTCGGGATTCAGCTTCGGTAGAACCGTACTACATTTTTCTGGATGTTGGTGGTATTTAGCGAAAGAATTAAAAATTGTAATGGGCATGCACGAAATTAGGACAGAAAAGTGAAAT
Source organism: Phoronis ovalis (assembly GCA_028565635.1). Classification (NCBI taxonomy): domain Eukaryota; kingdom Metazoa; phylum Phoronida; family Phoronidae; genus Phoronis; species Phoronis ovalis. Next base: position 1,229 of record JAOXYB010060957.1, read on the forward strand.
TTGGTATGTAGCCATCCAACTAAAACTCGTGAACTAACTTGCTCATAACTAGTATTCGTCATAATTTACCTTTTTTATTTGTATCACTTCCTTTAGTAATTATAGTTTCTATGATTTTTTCTTCACTTAAATAAAAAGCCATTATTCAAGCTGCTCTAGCCGTTCACTTCAAGATTGATGTGCAATAGTAACGACAACTACAAGGACATCAGTGCGTATGTAATATAATCGAACCAAAGAGTTCGCCAGAAACCTGCGCTCTGTGAAAAAATATATTATTATTCATATTGTAGTTGTATCAATACCAGCCCTGAGCAACGGATAAAGTAAACAGTAAATGACCCTGAGATATATCACTATATCTGTAACAATTAAGCGCGTCTCTTAGAATTTAACGTGTTTTTTTAAAAAATCATCACCACATAATTGCTTATTTGACTTGTAAAAGCTTGCCATGCATAGATTCCAGGGATATACTGCATTTCGTGCTGGCATTTTTACCGTAAATATAACAGCACCAGGCAAAAGAACTTATCAATCTTACCTTCCGGGGTTATCTACGACGATTTGATGCTAAGTAAAATTGATAAAATTGCGCTGCAGCTTAGTGACGAATCATTTAATTTAGATCAATAACCTATTGATGTTATTAAACCTAAATATTACTTGGAATACTCGACTGTGACAACAGAATGACGCAGTATAAACGGAGATATCGATCTCTAATGTTGCGATGCATCAAATTCTAAATGTGTCACGATTGTGTCCTGCCAGAGTTTATCTATACTCCGCTAAACATAACAAGCTGCCTGAGTCATCTAAGAGAATATCCGTAGTAAGCGACGATGAATTATCATATAAATATTAATTATAATTTATAAGTCAGGTATGATGGAAATAAATATTTTGTTATCCAGATATTAATTAACTGAAAAATACATGCAACGATCAATATACATACATAATGTTCGTCAATACTTAAAAGAGCGCGGGTGAAATTGTAACAAACAGATTTGCTGCCAAGCTCGACCCCACCAGTTTTCACAATTGGCCGATGATCGAGGTGCACCGATACACACGACATTTGACAGTCAATGTTATAAGCTTCTTCCGCGCATTCTCTGATCCGAATCAGACTAGACCTGTATACATAATTACTCTCAACAACTGATGTCTACTTTATAGGTCTGGAATAAATATATAATTTAATGTTTAAAAATACGGTGAATTAATTGCGTAGCTTACCCCTACAGCCTGAACGCCTGCTTTATGATCATATTCATTTATCTGCCGCAATAACTCTTCAGTTAACTGAGAGTGCGTTAAATGATAAACATTAATATAATAGCTCACCTATATTTATAAACCGATCGTTTATTTAAGGCTAAAATAACAACAATAAGAAGGACTATTTCAATACATTGCGTTTACTTTAAATTAAACCTCGTCTATAGGATCGCGTTATCACCGTTCTTGAGTGCGGTCACACTGTCCATGTATTACCTCGTTCATTTTATCGTTAGACGTAGCTCCCGGATGTGGCTATTTAGTGCATTCATATTAACGTCATTTACTTATACTTTTGGTTTAGAGATGGGTTGTACAAAAATAGTCAAAAACAAACAAGAATTCAAAGCAAACATTTATTTTAGAAGCTGAGACCGCAGATGCATTTTGATACATAGAATACAATTAAATACATATTTTAAAATGACTTGATCATCGGTTCGACTGCAGATAAAACTAATTACTGGCCTTATATAGAAAGAAAATTACAGTAACATAATTATGTTACACAAACTGATACTTCTAACAGTGAGTACGTTTGTATCCGGAATCATTAAAAAAGTAAAGTATTGCGATATCCGTATAAATGGGAGAACATCATAATCGAAGTAGCAAGTACATATCCATTGATGCAATTTAATTTGACAATATTGCAATTGACTGTATATTAATGAAGAAATCTTGCGGAGTACATACTTGGTTGGATTTGTATTATTATATGTTTTTCATTTAGCAATTAAAACTAATTATACTTTAGTAAAAGAATTTGACCTTTTCAAGTTACAGTTACAAATATCGTCTATCAAGTTTCTTATGAACATTCACTGCATTGAAAAATAGCGCGATCAGTCATTTTCATTATTTGTTGCTATAAAATGTCACGTACATTTTCTAACTGTTCAGGTAGAATTATTTGTTCGGAGTAATTCTACAGATAAATATTACAAGTTATGTTTTAAATAAACTATTTTGCACTGCATTGCATGAATGGTAATTTAGCCCACATGGATCCCTAATAGCGAATGTGGGGAACTGCAATTCGAAAGGATCTTATTTTATGACACCTTCTTAATTGTTTACGTCAAAGCGTCAACTAGCTCCCAGTTAATGTCTAGAAATTTAAACCTATTAGAGTGGTTTACATCTCGCTGCAACATATTGAAACGTTAGAAATATTTTAAAAGAAGATTTGTGGAAAATTCCAGGTGCAGTGGTCCATTAATAAATATCGTGAGATCCCGTGTTCCTTTTCGGACTAAGAGTAGCCATTATGCATTTGTTTGCTACAGCACACTTTTGTTCATACTATATTCGCTTTAGATTACTAATGAAAAACTTTCAGAAAACTGTACTTTCCGCTAGATGTCATTAGTAATAAGATCTAGGCCAATATGTTTTGAACTGTTTCACTAAAACGAAGTGCCCCTACTGATGCAATAAAACAATGAACAAATAGTCGAATTATAGATGTACCTAACATACACGAACACAGTTTGTAAAATTGTGGAGGCATGCCTCTTATGATAAGATGTCGCTGGAATATAATGTTAAAGCATTTGAACAGAGAAGCAAAGCATTAGTATTTTTAATACCGCATTATCATGGTTTTCGAATTATATCAACACTTTAGTTTTAGTCTTTATCGCCTATATAGCCTGCTGAATGGGGACAATAACGGCCATACACAATGCGACCATAGCAGCATGATTGACTCTCAACGTTGTACGGGTAGCTAGCACAGCACCTATACCATTTCGTCGGTTTTGTTTGGCCACCACAGCAAATCTCAGAGTATTTATTGTAGACGGTCTTTCCTGCACAACAACCCTCTGTATGCGTGTTATATGGCGTATCATAACAACAATCATATTGATAGTTAGGCTTCACTTGGTCCCCACAACAAATTTCAGAGTCCAAATTGTAAATGGTAGTATCTGCACAACATCCTTGAGTCGAGGTATCGTATGGCCTATCATAACAACATCCATATTGACTTTTGTCCACAACATACCCACCACAACAACTCTGATAGCCAAGTTTATAAGCCTTACCGTTACAGCAGTCATAGGTGTCCATGGGTAAGACTTTGTCATCACAGCATATTTCAGTCTTCGTGTTGTATGCTTTGTAATTACAACAAGCATAGTAAGAACTGTCTCTTAGCTCTACACCACAACACACCTTTTCGTATAAGTCATACGGTACGTCATTGCAGCAGCCATATTTGTCGGGGTTAATGACTTTTCCACCACAGCACTCCTGGTCGTGAACGTTATATGGTTCGTATCCGCAGCACTGATAATACCTCTTGTCTTTCAATTGGGTTCCACAACAAACTTTCTGGTCCAAATGATATGGCACGTCGTAACAGCAGCCATATTGGTACGCATTCAGTACCTGTCCGCCGCAGCAAATTTCCTTCATTTCGTAGAACGGTTTTCCATTGCAGCAATCTTGAGTTTTCAGATCAATGACTTGATGACCGCAGCAGGCCTGAGTTTTGTGATCATAATATTTTCCGTAACACTTATCGTGCGAACCATATTCTTTTACATAACCACCTGTGCAAGTATATCTATTTTTTTCGTACGCATTCCCCCTACAGCATCCGTGTGTTTCGCGATTGTATGCCTTGTTGTTACAGCACATTTGGTTATGGTACTTGTACGCGGTGCCATGACAGTTTCTGTAGTAAGATCTGTCATACAGGTCATGGCCGCTGCATACTTTTTCTGCCTTCAAATAAGCGGATCCATAACAGCAACCATACTGAGATTTATCGTAGGTATATTTGTTACAGCACATTTGGTTGTTTTTGTCGTAGACTTTCCCGTCACAATAACCATATTTTCTGTAGCTGTACATATGTCCAGAAGAGCAGAATTGATATTTCGAGTAGTAGTTATGCCCTCTGCAATAACCATACTGTTTCTAAAAGCAAAAATATATAGGAATGTAAACTATATAAAGCGACTTCACATTTATATTAAGGAAATATAATATATCAGACAGCAAAATAAAATTGTTCGTATTTGGAGATAAAATAACTAAGGGATTATAACACAATCGGGCCATTCTGTACTGTTTCCAAATGTCACTTAATTTATAAAGTTCTGAAGTTTCAGATTAGTTACCGGTTACAATAAGAACCTACTCTAAGACAACTTCCCGATCACCTACCTTTTCATACGCTTTGCCACTGTGGCAGCCGTAAGTTTGACGGTCGTACGTCTTGAATCCACAGCACATCTGACTCTTGTGATCGTAACCAGTAGAACCACAGCAGCCGTAGTACGATCTGTCATAAGTCTTACCACCGCAGCATACGTATGAATCTTTGCTGTAAATTCTGCCATTACAGCAAAGTTGAGAACTGTAGTAGTAATTTTGACCACCACAACATCCAGCAGTGTGGGACTTATAGCAGCCGGAGTGTGAATAGGTTATGGATGAGGCCACGCAGCTGTAAAAATTACAACATTTTTTATATTAAGTTGTTTTTTGAGAGACAGTTGTTCCCCTAGTGGTCATACTATGAAACTCACGGTTTTAGCCTGGAATAGATTTTATGTATATCCTGGTTGTAGTAGAACACAACATAGATTTAGTTCAATCACGAAATAGAAATTGAACAGGAAAATAGACAATATTTCGATAGTTCGACAAGTTCATTAGATCAGAATCTTATATTCTTTGTAGCTTCATTTTAGCTAGTTATGGATTGTCTATACATACAGCCACTTTGGCAACATTTGGAAATTTATACTGCTTTCAATTGAAATTTATGCTTTTTTGAAATAAAATATGCACCTCGACTTTTGAGTTATAATAATAATAATAAAAAGGTTTTCTAAAAGTAATAAAAAAACATTTTACAATAGGAAATATCTTTACAGAATCTGATACTAATGGATTACATTTATTATGGATTTTCTAATTTCTTCAGTATTTTGCCGAACCAAAAGAATACGATTTTTTGCTGCTAAGTAATTGCCAATTTTAATGCTACTTATAAAAACAAATAAAAACAATATTTTGTGGTCTAGATTAAATTTAAAACAAAAATTGAACTTAAAAAACGTAATTCATACATTATAACTTTTTCAATTTCTTCTTCACAATTTTGTACAATGCGCACACACAATTATGTATGACTACATAGAATAATCAGTATTTACAGTACACTTATTTGGATTTCAACGGTTTCTTTCCTGCATATATAATAACGTTGTGTCCCACTCCCATCTGAAGCCCGGGATTTTGATATTCCTAACATATTTGACAAAATGGAACATTTTTTCGGAATAAGGAAAAATTTAATCGGCCTTGCCCAATCGTTTTTGAAAGAAACAAATAAATATATTTTAATATGTTTGTAACTCGTTCTTCATAATTATTTGGTTAATTGCTCAAGTTGCACTATGTTTATTATTTTATGCCTGTTCCTACTTTATACGCCTGTATATAGCTAGCTACGTACAACAATTTATCTTTGATTTCTGTTAGCCAGACACGTATCTCCTCGTATTTCCCATATAGTTTGTTTTGTACTGTGCTTCTCGTATTTTTTAGTAATAAAAAAGTTAAAAAGAAAGAATTAAGTGTTAAAAAAATCTTACCATCCCAATACAAAAGCCAAAGTTGCAACGTATAGCATCTGGCGCTCCATCTTCCAGCTGAAATTGAGGCTTAGAACTACCTAGACCTGCGATGTGATACTTTCTTTCAAAACTGCCCCTATTTATACTGTATTACCCCCCCATATAATTTGATTTTAATCGATTGTTCGTAAAAAAATGTAACCTTATTAAATTTCAATCTTAAATTTAAAAAAAATAATGGGGAGACATTACTTTTTCAAAATATCTATAAAAAGTTTAGCCAACCCAAATGTATACGGCTAATCTGAATATAAGTGTGCCCTAGGGCAACACACCAAAACACGCTGATTTGCACTAGTTGAACTAAGGTAAGCTTTTGCCAGTTGATCTGAACTGGTGTAGCGTATTTGCTCTACATATATAGTTGATTTTAATTATATGTTTATATTGACTTTTGTAAGAAATTATCGATGTTAACAGCCTAGGCTATTAGAGTTTTATATATCCTAGGCCTAGATGATCGAATTGAACTAAAACGAAAGTGAAGTTTACTAAGCACACAGACCGCTTAGTACAAATACCGAAACCCACAGAAAATGAAGACATCAAATTGGGCGCATTTCTGTGCAAATGTTAAGAAAAAAAAAATTATCAGGTTTGATCCTTGCATTTTGCACAAAATTTACATACTAGTGGGAAAATAGAGATAAGTAATCAAAAGGAAGGGAACTAAAAATTATTTTTTTAGCAAATGTCCCTGTTTGAGATATGTAGGGTGTTCGAACAGATAGATACGGTATGCAATGTGCCATGAAAATACGGTGTGTAAATGTGACAAATTGCCAAATACTTTGGATAAGATGAGGATTAATTTGGATTTCTTGGAAATTGGTTACATTTTGTTTTCGGTGCTTTCATATTATCGGTACATATCAAAATGCACATTTCCTGGGCAAATGGTTTATTCAAACCGGATTTTTTAATTGTTAAAAATAGCACTTTCGTCACAGCGTATTTAGAAAAGTGACATACTCCAAACCACAAATGATAGTTTAAAAAAGGATTACGAGACGTTACTTCTCTTTAATAAACTATTTATTTTTTTTCAAATACGGATGTGATTTACCGTTATTTAAGGTGGAGGGTGACTTTCCTCAAAACCTATACCAATCTTATGTATATAAGTTAATTTTGGATAGTTAACTGAAAAGATAGATAACTAAAAGTATATTGAAAGTATATAATTAAATTCAGCTTAAGAGATTTGCAACTTGTTTTTCTGTAAATAAGTTGCGTTATCTTTTCCGAGGAAATTTTGGGTTAAAAAGTTTTAACTTAAAAGTATTTGAGAGAATAAAAGAATAAAAGTCAGCTGCCTCTAACCTGACAGCAAGTTCGAGTCTCCGAGTATCTCTGTTCGAGTTTCTGACAACTTGCGCGAGTCCGCAGCGGAAATGATTATTCGAGTAGCAGGAATTTCGGTGTGAAACTCGGAAAAAGGGTTCGAATAATAGGATATAGGCCATATAGGAGCGCGAATGCGGATTGGCGGTTCGAGCCCAAGCTGGTTAGGGGGCCTGATTTTTGTACATCTACATGGAAATTATTTGTGTAAAAATACCAACGTTTTAGTTCAAGGGCTTTTTAACTTACATGTATATTCTTTCGTTTTGTGTTTCAATAGTTTAACCCAATATGGTATTCGTACAGATAACGTGATCTACTTAGAGAAAAAAAATACAGATTTTAGTACGCTCTCCGAAATATATACATTTTTTTAACTTAAAGTATGAAAGGTTGTGCATAAAGTATACTCGCCACCTTAAATCCTTAAAGACGTCTAGAAAGCATGTTACAATGGAGTAATTGTTATTAAAAAAAAGTTATAGCCGTTAAACTTTGATTATGTAGATAAAACACTGTTACTCTTTATGTTAGGTGCGGTTTTTATCAAAATCCTACAAAACTATTATTAACGCCTGACAGATTTCTAAATAAAACTGTAAATCTTGGAAACTTTTTGAACCAAACATGCATTGCATGTTTCCTACATTAAAGGATTTGATCTTATTGAGAAAATTACAATTTTCAGTGCGTATCATTTTCAATTTTCAATGTCTTATCATTGTCCGGTACTTGATATAAAAGTACCACAAGTTAACACGGTATGGAATAATTAAACGTAGCTCGCAGGTCGCTGCCAAAATCGGCTATTTTTCTTGACGCAAGCAGGAATTTACGATAAGAATGTAATCATAATGTTATAATTGTATACTTATATATAGCTCTAGCACATGCGTTTTGGCAAAATTTTGAAAACACATACGTCAGTAAATAAGTCAAAATTAACGAAAATACGTATTTAATGAGGCACAAAAAAATGTCGAATCATCTAACTGACATTTAATAATAAGTAGTGAAATCAATTTCATTAACTTCAAATTATATATTAAATAATCTTTTTATAATTTTATATAGCGGTAATTCAAATAGTTACTTAGCCTAGTAACTCGGTTAGGAAGCTGTGAATCCCTGCATGCATTGCAGAGCTTTTTAAAGAAACAATGACGTGCCGCAGTTGTTCGCGAGAATAATTTAATACGGCAGGCTGTGTATCGTTTGGATTCATGACTCACTCGGCGGCGGAGCCTTCAAGACCACATAAACAATCTGTTGAAAACATGAAAACAAACTTTTTGCTGTTTTTCTTTCTGCAGTATTCTATTTCCATATCGTAAGTATCGCAATGTAACATATCCAATCGATCTCACAATTTTCAGTGTTTGTTTTTCTGATCAATGATCGATGTTCAATCTCGGTGTGCGCGTGCATATTTCATTTCGTAATCGTTGACACTTATAGAAACTATAGATCCAAATAGTCTATTACCCTGGCCGGGAATCGTAAAAAAAGTTTTTATTTTTTTACATATAGTTTTAATACAAATTAAACAACGGTATTTATAATACAAAAAAAAACAAAAGTGCCCCAATTTTCTTCCAACCTATCACTTTTTCATCTGGTTACTTATTTCCTATACAGCAGGCTACAGGAATAAATGTATAGATGACATTGCAAACAAAGTTTACAACAACGAGTGCTCACCAATTATTAAAAGACTTTTGTATCCTGTTGTGTATTAGCCTGTCTGACTTACCCGGATGACTGTTTAACGTCGCAGGAGATCAACTTTTTAGGGAAACTGCTTGTGCTGTGTTTGAAACGATATAAAAAAGCGTCTCATTCTGCCCTTTTATAGTACTTGGGATGATGTGCTGTGTCATCCATGGCGCCATGTTACTTAGTTTATTTTATAATCTTTTTAGTTTATAGATGAATTAAGGTAGAAATCCTTGGTTTGATTGATGACATGAGTTTATGCAGGTTTAAATGCATGTAAACTATGATTGCTTGAGATCATTTCAGTAGGAGTCAAATACGACGTCCAGCCAACCCATCGTTCCCCGAGACTGCTAAATTTAGAAGTACTAAGTAGTTTATTCAGAAAACTAGCTGATATATCATACTTCCTATGCGCGAACCTCTGTTCCCTCTTCGCGCATTTTATTTTCGCACCACTCGTA
>JAOXYB010060968.1:0-10699 GCA_028565635.1 Phoronis ovalis
CATTTTGAATAAGAGTACCCCACAATGATAAACCAGATTATAATGCATGATGTATTATATTTTTTTCTAATGTAAAATAACAATAGTGTTAAAAAAATATCCTACACATTGGATGGGCATTAGACATGACAAATGTCTTGTTCGAATCATCTTGATATTAGGTAAGTACTGGTCAAAGTAAATGTCGGATATACGTTTGACCCTGATTACTTCTAACATGGCTGACTGGTGGTGGGTGTATTAGGCCAAGTGACATTTCAAATGGACCTTGAGAAGTAGGTCAAATGCCAATATGAATCTTCGAAATTTTTTGTTGTGCGTAACACTTTGTTTGGCGTACAATTACTGCTTCGGTTTTTATCTGATCATCATTCAGACCATCTGTAATATGGACTTGCATCACTTTCAAGATGGCCAACTGGTGGTCATGTTTGTTCCCGAGAGTGAATGTTACGTTGTTCCCGTTCTTGGAAAGACGAAGCAATGACTCGAGTATTCGAAGGTGGATTCATGAAGGCTATAGGTTCATGGGCATATTAGGCCAGGTGACATTTCAAAGTGACTTTAAAAAGTAGATAAAATTCCGATACGAATCTTTGGCATTTTTCGTTGTCCACAACATTTCTTAGTCTCGCAATGACTGCTTCAGTTTTTATCATATCAGCTTTATATTTGCTACAGGCTAAATACTGGTCAAAGTGCAGGTTGGCAGTAATTTTGACCTGGATAACTGCCAAGATGGCTGACTTGTAGCCATGATTATTCTCGAGATGCTGGCTCGCAATAACAGCTTTGGTTTTTGTCGGATCATCTTCATATTCGGTACAGGGTAAGTATAGATCAAAGTACAGGTCTGACATAATTTTGACCCCATTTATTTCCAACATGGCCAACAGTACTGGCAGTCATGTTTTTTCCCGAGAGCGCATCTCACATTGCACCCATTTCGAGAAAGACGAAGTCTTGGCTTGACAATTCGAAGCTGAATTCACAAAAGCCTAGACTTGCACAAGTCTAAAATGATTTTTTGATACTGATAATTTTTTTTCATAATGTTATTAATCTTATGTTTCATAATCATTAAAACATGAATTTTATTTATTACTTTACATTTTGAAGTTTTGAATTTTTTTTATCAAATCATTTTAGACTTGTATTTTAGGGGAAGTTATTTTTTGCCATAACAGATGGCAGCACGCACTTCTCTTATTAGTCAGGTGGCCACTTGTCATCCGTGGGAATTTTTTGATGAAATATTCAAACCCATTTTTTCAGGTGGACTACGCTCTCAGTAACTGAAAAATCTTTGGTGCCACTTCTGTAACCCCCGCAGTGACCGTTTTCTAGGGGTCATTGAGTGCAATTTTCCCCGAAAGTAAAAAGTAATTAATTAAAATTACATTTTAATTCCTAATAAATATATTTTGTACCAAATGGCCATCTTTGACAGCTTGATGAGATTCATACCAAGAAAGTACCCTATGACCTTTCAGTAGGTCACTGGGTGCACTTACATTGTATAATAGACATATTTAATCATAGTATGCTTTAGCCCTTTAAACCAGTTGAAAATTACATTTTAAATGAGATAAGCTGCTCATTGTTTTCAATGAGGTTATGTTCTTCATGTACTTACAACCGACTTCAGGCCTGCCTAACTAGTGTAGACTCAAACTGTCAATCTACACTCGTGAACCTGTTTCCTACTATTCGAACCTTTTTTCCCGGTTTCGCTCCGAAGTCCCTACTACTCAAACCAACATTTTTGAGCAAGTTGCCAGGACCTCAAACAAATTTCCATAGACTCGTATAGCAGGTTCGAATCTCTGAAAATCTGTTCGAGTTCCTGGCAACTTGCTCGAGTTCGCGGAAATGACGGTCCCAGTAGCAGGAACTTCAGGACGAAGGGTTAGAATGGTAGGAAACAGGTTGACGAGTGCAGATCGACAGTTCAATTCTACGCTGGTTAAGTATAGGCCTGAACTTTAAAGGTCACTATTTAAATCAATGCAGTTCAACTTATATTAATATTTACAAATGAATTTAAATAAAATTCAAAATGTTACACTGTTTTAGCTTTAAATATTAAACAATGTTGATCAACATCCTTTTGATTTGTGAACTTGCAATATACACCAACATTTATTTAAAGAACTAATAATAGTCATGTCAGATTGTATGGTTTAGCAATTTCAAAGTTTGTGTGAAGACATATATTTGTCATTTTTCACTCTCCAACATGTTGCCTTGGTTTGCATTTTCACATTCTTCATTATGATGTGCACATGAACATAGGTTTGTACATTTTAAGTTGATTTTCATGCATTTGTACTGCTTTGAAGAACATTACTTTTCTGACATCCACAGCTGACTAGCTCAAGAATGACTTTTAGGAACTGGCTTTTAGGAACTGGCTCAGGCGAGGCGAGTACTAGAATATGTGAATCATCCATCTGCCATCCATAATTTACTGGATGAAGCTCAATTTTGTCCGAGTTCCAGAGCTCGGTGCAGGACAATCCCAGTAGCTGGCAACTTTTCAGACTGCGCTTGCTTTTTTTTGAACATGAACCATCTTAGTTCCCAGACACTATAATTCTTGGCTTGTGAATGATAGATATCACATACTAAATGCCGCACTTGTTAATTCAGATAAAACGTCATGCACTTCTGCCCAACTGTCCCATTGTTTCTAATATGGATGGAGGGACTGTTGCAGAACTTTTATTCAAGTCGATGTTCGTTTACCAACGAGTATCCCTGTGACATCTGCTTTAGTTAATGCGTGAAAGCCTGGCATTTGCTGATGATTGTGATGTTGTTGGGAAGAGAAGGGAAACGCCTCAACGTTAGAATAACAACATTTGTATCAGATGAAAATATGTCTAAAGATGATATATTGCCTCTTGTGCTGACTTCTAAGCATTCAGAACCATTTCAGTGACCTCTTCTCTGAAACTGCCAATAATTACAATTAATGACTGGCTGCAGCTTGATTTCTACATGCTTTTGATGTTCAAATCTGAAGCATGTTTTACGTTACGCTTTTAGTTCTCCCTTGAAATGTGCAGGCAGGCGTTTGGTGGTGACATTCGCAATTGATGTTGTTTCGGTAATATGATACTGTATGCTGCAGAAGTCTATCCACCTGATTTGATTTGTCTGAGTTGTTTTAGTGAGTTTTCAAAATCATACCGGTCATACTTCTATATGCACTTCTTCATATTTGCCTACATACTTTTGCTTGTGGCACATTGAGCATTCTTGCAAAAATACTCCTGTTTTCCTTCAGCTCAATAGTAGTTTCCCCACTTCTTATTAATCTTTATACTAATGTCCATGGCAGCTCACAACTTTAAGTTTTGTTTCTTCACGGGGGCTCAAATGTTTAAATTACTTGTGTATTGGTAATTCTCTTGTCAACATATTCCTGGTACTATTCTAGTCCAACTTCGTTTCTTTTGCAAATGTCCTGTTTCACTTAATCTATCATAACTGTTTTTGTTTCAATATTCAGAATGGGATGGTAAATGGTGAAATAGTGTCGGCCAGTTTTTATCATTATTTTCTTGCCACCATCGTGCTACATTGCTCAATTGATGATGCACCGTCTGCTGCGAAGGAACAAACGCCGCACCAGCCATTTCGCACTTCTGTTTAATGTGATACCAATGAGGACACCAGCAACTTCAATAGCACAATTCACCTGCTCGATAGCATGGTCTGACTCAACTCTTAATACACAAAATGGAATGTGGTTCTTGTTTACAATCCAATCATCAATTATCAACCATGAATTCTCATCATTCGATTGGGTTAGAATGTTGTTTCTTTCAAATCAGCAAAGCTAAGGCTTGAGTGGTATAATGCAACTTGTCATCAGCGAAGAAGTAGTTCACACAAGTTTGTGTAGGTTGCAAATGCATATGCCAGTCTCCAGTTTGTGAAGCTCTTGTGTATCTCGTCATCCCTAAAACCATCTGAATATACCTGCACACAACACGGAACAGAAGATTTTGCGATTCATGTTCATCAAATCTGGACAAATCTCCTACAAAATCATGAATTCTGAAAGTGCATCCAACATCTTAGCTAGATCCATCATCATACAGGCCTCGTTAACAGTTTATGGCTTTTCGAGACATATCTCATACAATTCTTGTTTAATCTTGAAAGAAAATTCTGAGTACAGCATGCATAATACATGCAGTGTTATTATATGTGTTTCTTTTCCCCTCTTGACATGGTTCTTTTTAGAATATACTTAACAGTAAGGGGCCATTCACACTTTATACTTCAATTCACAATTCGTCAATTAATTGTTCTCAGCTGGCCATAATCATATGAAGCAAAATTTATCTGAGAATGACAATGCTCAAATCATTCTTGATCAGTTGTAGGTCTAGGGTCAACACAGTTTGTTACCAGCATCTACAACTTTTGAGTTTATACCCTGACATTGCTTTAAAGCAGTCAGTAGTGTTTGCCATTCATGAGCAGGATAGGTCTCATTGGTGGTGTTCTGTTTGCAGTAGAGCCATTTTGTTTATACAAATTAAGTAGTTAATTGTGACATTAATTTAAACTTTAGTCATCTCTCAGTATTATAATTGATTAAAAATAGCATATACGCCATTGTTTAGGAGATATTATGAATTAAAAAGGGAAAATAAGTCAATTATTTATATCAAAAGCGAAACATCTCCATTTTTTAGCAAATAATGCAATCAATGACCCCAATAAAATGTCATTTAGTACATGTTTGGTAGCTTATCTTATGGAACTGTCAAAGATAGCTGTTTTGTACAATTTTTGTTTCTTTTGAAATTAAAATGTAACTTTAAGCAAGTTTTTTTCGATTAGTAGCACATATGCACTTAATGACCCCCTAAAAAGGCCCTCAGCAGGGGTTACCAGAGTGGCACCAAAGTTTTTCTTATACTTGAAGGTCTAATAAACAAGATGTTGTTGGTCTCTTGCTTTCATCAAAACATTCTCACGGGAGCTAAAATGTGACCATTGGCCGCCTGACTATATCTAAATGTAAGGAACTTCAAGCTTTATGATTGACAGTTGATCAGTTGGGTTTTCAAACTGGTCCCACATGTTGTCTACTTGGATAAGCAATTTATCTGTGATTGACTCAATGCTGCTGCTACTCAGCTTTAAACTTGCATGAATCATAGTAGGTTTAGCAAAGGATATATTTTACATTGTATAAAGATTTTCTCCATCTAATAACTGAACATATGATATTTTGTGTTGTATAAAGATTTTCTCAAACTAATGATTTGTTAAAATAAAAACATTTGGCCAGGCAGATTTGAGCCAATCTACAAAGGAATGTACTCCTGGGGGGGAGCAGTCAATATGAAATTTGTATTTTTCTGCATAATTGCAGCAAGTTGTTGGGTTTATTTTCAGTTTAATTTCTATGGTTACATAAGAATTGTGTACTATTAATGGAAAATGCATAAAAATATGTCTGGTGTAAGAAAATTGATGTGAATTTTGCCATTTGCTATACACTATAAACTGTTCAAAGTTTTAAATTGTAACAAAACAGTTTATAGAAAAAAGGATAGATTCTAATTAACATTGCATTAGGGATGACATGACCTGACCTTCAAACATGTGTTCAGTTAGACTTAATGCAATGTTAACACTTAGATACATTATTCATGAGTAATAGGACTAGCATTGCAATTGGTCAATTTAAGACCCCCCTCGGCTACCCTTGTGAAGGGTAGTTAGCACTGCCACCACAAGTGTAAACTTGGAACCTGCCCAAGAATACCAGCCAGCCAGGCCATATATAAAACAGGTGTATATATAAACACTGAAATTATGATGTTTTATGTTGTATAAACATTGTCTCCAACTAATAATTGAAAATATGATATTTTGTGTTGTGAAAATAAAATATTAAAAAAGGAAAATATTAAATAAAATAAAATATTAAATAAAATAAAATATTTGGCCAGGCAGACTTGAGGCAGTCTAACGAAAGCCATACATTAATAGGCATATTAAGCCTGGATGGTGACATTTTAAAATGCCCTTGAAACATAGACCAAATGCCAATATACAAATCTTCAACATTTTTCATTGTACATAACTGTTTCGTAGTCTCGCAATAATAACTTTAGGTTTAATCGAATCATGTCCACATTCGATATAAGGTACAGTAAGTACAGGTCAAACTACAAGTCACATGCAATTTTGACCCAATTACTGCCAACTGGTCATCATGTTTTGTTCCCAATAGTGCATGTTACTTTAGTTTAGGCCCATTTTGGGGAAGACAAAGCAAAACCACATATTTTCCTTTCAAACCAAAGATTTGACATTTTCCCTCTATTTTTATTCTCAAAACTCTTATACATACAAAGATGGCTCTACAACTATGATGGGCATCTGTCTGCACCCGCAGACCTCTTATTATAGTTTTAAGGTGGCGAATATTGTTTGATCAAATGCATTCACACTTTGAAATTTAAGCTAAATTTTAGCTAATTAAATTAATAGAATTATATGGATAGATATAAGTTGTATCACATGACTCAATTATGTTGTAGCCATTTCTTAAAATACATCTCAATTGAGATTTTTTTTATTATTAACCTTAACTCTTAGAGTAGCATGCATTTAAGCTTTGCACTTTCATTTTCGAGCACATTATTTTGTCTTATTTGGTAAGCTGAGAGGCCCCACATCACATGCAACATTGTTTTTTTCTTTTGAAAGAAGTGGCTTAAGCAGCAAATAACCGTAAAATCAATGCACAGTAACGAAGAGGGACGCTGGTGGATAGGATTACTTGAACATACCAATAGCACTGAAAGAAAGTTTGAATGGTCTGATGGCAGTGAATACAACAAAACATTTATGTAAGTTAACAAACTTTAAACATGTAGGGATCACGTTCCTCCGGTTATGCTTTCAAAAAAAGCAAATTTATTCAAAAGTTAATTGGTTCAGCATGCACAAATAATTGGGAGTAGGCATTACAATTACCTTTATTTGTGACTGAACAGAATTTTCAGAGAAGCATTGGGTAATATTTACTAGAAGCCAATTCGTTCCTACTGACATGAATGAGAAAATAAATTGTATCCTTATGCCATATGCCAAATATTATTTAACTAATATAGCTCAGGCTGTACTATCAGAGAACAACAGTTTAAACTTATCTACATTTGAAGTTGCACCTTACTTTTTCACATAACATCTTAAAAGGTGTTAAACTTTCTATACTTGATAAGTTTAAGTAAAAGACGACTACTGCCACAAAAAATATCAAAGAGAGAAAAAAATAAAATAGTTTCTCTGGTGAGCTTAGAAATGATACTTTTTTAGCATCAGCAAATGGGCTCCAAATGAACCAGACAATGACAGTGATATGGAAGGTTGTGTAGAAATTGTTCAGAACACATTCAAAGATAGGAGGTGTGACCTCTGGGCTCCATTTATTTGCAAACGTGACATAAGTAAGTTTTATGGATACAACTTAACTGGTGTAAGGTATTACTCGGGAATATATTAATAATAAAAATGGCTTTGAAATTGCGGTGATACATTTATCAGCTTTAGATATCTTGTAATATTTCATCTGCAAGGCGATATGAAGAATTCCTTTAGAATGATGATGATTTGACCATACCTTGTTTGGTGCATATTCTAGTGATGTGGACAACTGAAATTCAACGTTTCAGTAGAAAATTTACAACTGATGTTCATCAACTAATGGATAAATACATACCCCTGGAAACTTCTGAAGGCCTGGTTTCACTTGTCTTAAGGCATGGTGGGGTGTGAGGCCAAGATATAAAAGCCTTCCCCATGGTAAACATATATTTGCAAGAAACAGATGGTAAAACAAATCTTAGAAATGTACACCGGTAAAACATGTAAAGAAACATTTGCAGAATTGTTCTGTTTTTATGCCCATCGCTATGTATAGTGAATGGGCATATAGTCGTAGGGTATGCGGCGGTGTATGTAGCCATTTCTTTGTCTCGCTATAACGGCTTCAGTTTTCATCAAGTCCTCTTTGTATATGGTACAGGGTAAGTACAGGTCAAAGCACAGGGCGGATATAATTTTGACCTCGATTACTTTCAACATAGCCGATTGGCGGCCATGTTTGTACCCAAGACTGCACCTCACATTGCACCCATTTCGGGAAAGACAAAGTGATCACTGGATGATTGAAAGATGGATTCACATAGGCCATAGGTTGGTGGGCATATTATGCCAGGCCACATTTCAAAATGAAATTGAGAAGTAGGTCAAATGCCGATGCGAATTTTTGACATTTTTTGTACATAACTTTCTTTTGTACATAACTGCTTGAGTTTTTATCCGATCAACGTTATGTTTGGTACACGGTAAATACACATCAAAATGTAGATCGTCTGCAATTTTCATGTGGATCACTTTCAAGATGGCTGACTGGCGGCCATGTTTTTTCCTGATAGTGCATGTTACGTTGTGCCCATTCAGAGAAAGACAAACCAATGACTCGAGTATTCGAAGGTGATTGGTGTATTAGGCCAGGTGACATTTCAACTTGACCTTGAAAAGTAGGTCAAATTCCGATACGAATCTTCAACATTTTTCGTTGTGCATAACATTTCTTTGTCTTGCAATGACTGCTTCAGTTTTTATTATATCGGCTTTATATTTGCTACAGGCTAAATACTGGTCAAAGTGCAGATCGGCTGTCATTTTGACCTGGATAACTTCCGAGATGGCTGACTGGTGGCCATGTTTGTCCTCGAGATGCTGGCTCACAATAGCAGCTTTGGTTTTTGTTGGATCATCTTCATATTCGGTACACGGTAAGTACAGATCTAAGTACAGGTCAGACGTACATAGTTGTTTCCTAGTCTCATGATAACTTTAGCTTTAAGTACAGATCAAACTACAAGTCACATGTAATGTTGACCCAATTACTTCCAACATGGCCAACTGGTTATCATGTGTGATTCCAATAGTGCACGTTACTTTAATGTACGCCCATTTAGGGAAAGACGAAGCAAAACCACCTATTTTCCTTTCAAATAAAAAATTTGACATTTTCGCTCTATTATAAACCTCAAAATTCTTATGCATACAAAGATGGCTTTAGAACTAAAGAAACTACATCATGTGATGGGCATCTGTCTGCACCTGCAGACCTCTTGTTTATAACATTAGCAGTATGCACCCATTTTTTTTTAACATTTAACAGAATGGATCCGGTTTTTTTGCAAATTAGCATGGTTCCGTTTTTCTACTTCTTTGCTGATTAGCAAACATTTTCAGGATTTACCAATAAGCAAAAATTGAGTTCCTAAGCAAGCAAAAGTTAGGAAACTGATTGTTGTTTGGCAGGAAAAAATAGTTGAGATACAAGATCCGTTTTTTTTAGCTGGGTCAACCACCGCTTCCAGAAACTTCAGCAGAAACTATGCTTATTTCATCTGCGCCAGAGTTTTCTTATATGTACTTCACAAGAAGAGCTTGGTTTGTAGATCCAATGATAAATGTAATATTCAAAAACATAAAATTGTCTTTTAAGGAAAGTACTGTCTACCTGTTGTTGGTGGTGTAGCATTGGATAAACCAGCCATTCAATCAAGTATCCAAGCTGCCCAAAATGCATCTCTAGCAGTGGATAATGATCCACATTCATGCTCCTTAACTGAAAAAGAGGCTAATCCTTGGTGGAGAGTTGATCTGAAAACTGTATATGCTGTGTCTGAAGTGATCTTGATAACAACGACATATAACTGTAAGATAATTTTTAAAGCAACTGAATTCATATAGGATAAAACAAAGACATGTAAATAAATATCATGTGATTGATGTAACTATCCAATATAGCTGCTAATTCAAGTTGCCCCCCATATAGTAGATGTTTTTACAAGAATGGCTTGCACATGTATAAATATTATCTAAATGGAAAATGTATAGTATAAAAAGAGGAATTACTAAACAATATTAGTCATAGTGGTTTATGTTATTGTGCAACATTCCTGTCAAATTTAAGATGGACACATACATGTATATTATAGTACTATAACCTAGAAAAAGTCATGAAAAGGGCTAATATATCATATAAAATGAAATTTTAATAATGAAAATATATACCAACAGTTTGTAATATTGTGGAAGTAAGCACTCGTTGATGCACCATAAAGGTACTACTGATATAATGACATTTTGAATGAAATCAGATTAACTACATTAATTGAACCTTAAGTAAACAGGACATTTCAGAAGAACCAAACAATCCTTAAAACGGGGTTCCTGAAAAGCCAAAGCATCTAGGTTCAACAGAAAACTTGTTTGAACTAGGACAAGAAATAGGTAATGTACAATGTGACATTTGGTGTTCCAGCAAAGGCAGTTCTGGAGCCAATTGCAGCTGGTATTCCTTGAAAAACTGAAGCAAACAATGCTTCAGGTGACCCTTGAAAACCAGGTGCTGTATAATAAGTTAGGATGCCAGTATACCATGGAACACTAGTACATATCTATATCAATATGGTTGCTTTGTGGAAGTGACCCAACTAGACCAACTGAATACTGATGCACCATGTGTAACTGGAGAAATGTGGAAGGCAGTGCAGTAGTTCTTCTTCTTCTTTAAATAATTGCACGACTGTTTTTCCAACAGTATATTCGCAATGAGGCTAGTTTAAAAAACCCT
>JAOXYB010060979.1:0-10697 GCA_028565635.1 Phoronis ovalis
TGGTTGAAAAAAAACTACCCTTTTCACGCGATTTTTCGTTCGCGCATGTGGACCCACCATTTGACCCAAGTGCCCTCCCCGGGATTTTAACACTATATTTTTAAGTTTAAACATTTTAATTGTCAATGTGTGTCATTTAGAACTTAAGAAGAAAAATCAACAAATGTTCACACATATTTGGACCATGGCCCTACAATAAGCTCTGTGGCTTCCAGATTTTCATCTCTGGTTTTCATTTCATTCATATCACAGGTTAAATATACACTTTGAGAAACTATGTAAGTAAACTATGAATCCAGAATGATCTAAAAACATAGTTAGTAATTACAAGATCTAAGAGATTGAAGGTGTTTAGTGGAAGTTATAGTGTTAGCGTTCAATTGATTTATCCTAGGTGTGTTTTTATTTGCAGTTTGAGGTAGCTGAGTTCAAAATATACAGCTGTTACATTTACCATTTTATTAACTGTTGAAACTGCCAATGCCTACTATTTGATGACTTTTGCATTTCGATTTCTTTGCTATGTTAAACTGCATGCTTTGTTTTGCATTTTACTGACATTATAGAAAATAGCCACTCCAAAATGTCCTGTATTTTATATTGGATAGTTACTTCTATAACAACTGCTACGAAATCTTTCAATTTTTTATTTTATAAACAGAAGTAACATACAGCTTGAAACTTACAGAGTTACTACAGAAATGTTGGTTTATTTCAGTAATAAATTGTGTGGTGAATGTCTTTCAGCAATCAACTGTGGTGACCCAGGATCTGGCACAAGTGCTCTTAGAGAAGGGTATGACTATTCCTTCCAAGGTATGGTCTTATATTACTGTCTTTCTGGCTGTGAACCAACCAGTGGCAACTCAAAGCTGACATGTCAAGCTGATGAAACATGGGATGGTGAACCTCTAAACTGTCAGGGTACGTAAACTATGTGTGTGTGTGTGTTACATAAGTATGAGTCTTATGTTTCAATATTTAAATATGTTTTGGGACTTAATTTGTTTTTTTGATTTAAATAGCTGGGAGACATATTATAATGACTGATTCATGAAAAGGAATATTTAACACATAAAACATCAAGTTTGAAAATTATGTGTGCAAAGTCTCAGTATTCTAAGTAGCAGGATGATACGTGTATTTATCTAAATCTTTCAAAAGTTGCAGTATTAAACCTCTATTAAACCCTAAAGTGTTCCTTGATTGGTTTATGATCTAGATTCAGAGCAGTAACTACATATTTAGGAACTTTATTTCAATAGTTAAACGTAAACTTTCAGGGATAGTCGATTTTTAGGTTAGTTATCAGTATATATGTATAGTTCAAGTCAATGCCATTAATGAACTGCATTCCTCACATATCCTGGATTCCATTTACCTTGTACCCTTTGTGAAAAGCGCTGTGCTCATCATGATAAAATGTCTCAAATAAAAAAACGACAATGGATTTGAATCATATCCCCCATGGATTTAAAAGTTAATAGGTGTTTACTTTTTTTGCAATTTTCATTTTCAAAGCACTCCTCGTTTATGAATTAGGGATTATGTAAAGAAGAATCCTTACATTTCACATACCTGACCGTAGCAACAGAGTGATCAATATTTTTAATTTGTTCATGCAATTAACTAAAAACAGATCAAATGAAATTTGATTTTTCAAATATATGATTAATCCTTTGTTATTTAAACCAGATATTTTAATTGTAACTTTAATCTTTCAAAAAGTCTGGTCTTTGATATCAACTCCCTTGATCATTCAAACATGTAAATCTTTCACAATGAAGAAATTAGAAAAAGTTAAGCAAACCATAAAGAGTCTAATAACATAATAGGATTTAGTTTTACTCGATTATGTCATCAATAGCAGCTGAGCCCTGTTGAAGTTGTCTTAAGCATTTTTTTTCCATAGAAATAGTCTGTTGTGATTTTAAACACTATGAACTAAAAAATAGAATTTAAAGTAGCTTTTATTGTATTTCTCTCTATTACATAAAATATGTTTTCTCTAATACCTAATTTACCCACTTAAATAATTTCAAAACTACATTGTATATAACCATGCACTAGAAAAAGTGATAATACTTCATTTTAACAGGTTTTTAAAAGTGTTGAAAAATTGGACCTGTACTTGCAAGGTTCTACTTGCTAGGTGGTACTTTTAAAAGTATTATCATGATGTCGCTAGCATAATCTATCCAGCTGTAAATTGGAAATATCGTGGCTCACCAGGATCTCGTAGGTGTAATATATTGCTACCAGGCACAGTAATATCTGTTTATGTTTATGTTTGTAGACCTATTCTGTACATGCAGTTTATAAAAAATTGTGAATGCAGCAAAGTAACTTTAGGGACTATATCTGTGATTACACATTATTTTACTAAGTAACACATCTCGGGCACTATTGGTGAGTCTTAGAACTAAAATTTATAACAATTTTGAAAATATAAATTATATGAGAAATTACGTCCTAAGCATTTCTTGAAAATTTCGCATTATTTAGTCAGCAACTCATAAAGTTATTCGATATTATGTAAACAAGGGTTGCTTGTAAGTTTCCTTGCACTGTTATGCATTCAGGTACCAGGTAAATGCAGTTAGTGACATATAAGTAACAATTTATAAGTTAAAATAAACTCACAAACTGACTAGCTAAGCTTTTCGTAAAGTAATTACATGTATGAAAATAGTTTTTCTTAAAAACAAATTTTCTTTATTTCAATCTGCAACTCACAGAGATGTTCATAAGATTTTGTTAATTTCAGTAAAGGATTGTGGGCAGCCTGTTGAAATTGCCAATGGTGATGTTGAAGCAGACAGCACAACTTTTGGTTCCACTGCAAGTTATTCCTGTGATGCTGGATATACGTTGGTAGGAGATGCTGTAATTGACTGTTTGGATACAGGATCATGGTCAGAGGAACCATCATGTCAAAGTTAGTATTAGATTTTTATGCTAAATATTGGAATATTTTCGAATATTTTGGGATTGTCATCTCCTAGAATTTATCTACTTTGTCTTGTTTTATTTAAGACAATGTTTTATTGAATCAAGAGTGTGAGCTAAATTTCATGAAGATAAAGACAGGGTTTCAGTTTAAACTTTTGGGGTGGACAGAGGGCTGCCTGACAATCAAAAGAGCTTAATTTACAAAACATATTCAAGTAAATAATCCATGCAATTAAGTCTGAAATCAACAGAGATATGCACCAACTTCTATTTTGTTTATTTCAGTTAAGGACTGCGGCCAACCTATTGAAATTGCCAATGGCGATGTTGAAGCGGATGGCACAACTTTTGGTTCCACTGCAAGTTATTCCTGTGATGCTGGATATACACTGGTAGGAGATGCTGTAATTGACTGTTTGGATACGGGATCATGGTCAGATGAACCATCATGTCAAAGTAAATAAGGTTTTTGCTGATGCTAAGAATTGGAATTTTTTTGAGGTTTTGACATTTTCTGTAGTTTTTCCCTACTTGTAAGAATTTATGTTTGTTATGTATAGAAGGCTCTGAGGCAACCTGATTAAACAACTTTTATTAAATCAAGCATGTGGAGTGATCTAAAATACATCAGGACAAGCACGAGGTTCCATTTCCTTTATTTTAGTACAGAATTGTGGTCTGCCCGACAGTCAATAAATAGTAATTTACAAAGTTTTTGAAGTGAATTACTTAATAAGATTTAAGCCAAAAATATGCACACTGTTTTATTTTGTTTATTTCAGTAAAGGACTGTGGGCAGCCTATTGAAATTGCCAATGGTGATGTTGAAGCAGACAGCACAACTTTTGGTTCCACTGCAAGTTATTCCTGTGATGCTGGATATACATTGGTAGGAGATGCTGTAATTGATTGTTTGGATACCGGATCATGGTCAGATGAACCATCATGCCAAAGTAAGTAATGTTTTTTGGATGCTTTATGGTGGAATATATCCAAGTTTTTGGTATTGTCAGGTTCTATGATTTTTCTACTTACGTGTGTAATTTTAAATCATTGTTGTTGTTGATTAACTGCTTTTGCAATCTTTTATAAATGGCTCTGAGAAAAGCACCCAAGCAAATGTTTTATTGAATCAAGAGTGTAGGCTAAGATCCATGATAACAAAGACAGGATTCCATTTTGCATTTTTCAGTCCAGAAATGTTATAATTAATTTACTGAACTTTTCTAGTAAATAATCTATTTTATCAAGCCTGTAACCTGCAATCCTCCGAGATTTACACAATGTTTTGTTTTGGTTATTTCAGTTAAGGACTGTGGCCAGCCTATTGAAATTGCCAATGGTGATGTTCAAGCAGACAGCACAACTTTTGGTTCCACTGCAAGTTATTCCTGTGATGCTGGATATACATTGGTAGGAGATGCTGTAATTGACTGTTTGGATACGGGATCGTGGTCAGATGAACCATCATGCCAAAGTAAATAATGTTTTTGTTGTTTCTAAAGTTGAAATCTGTTGAAGTTTTTATTATTTTTTTTTGTTTTTAGATTTTCCCTACTTGTATAGTTTTAAATCAGTATCCTCGGTTAATTGTTATGCCAGTTATGTATAGAATTTTCTGAGATAGCCGATGAAATAATATTTACGTTAAATCAAGTGGGTGATTTAAAATCTACGAGGACAGCACGAGATTCAATGCCCTTTATTTCAGTACAGAACTGTGGTCTTCCTGACAGTCCATAAATACTAACTTTCAAATTTTTCAAGTGAATAATTTAAAAGATTTAGTCAGAGATATGCACAATGCTTTTGTTTATTTTAGTAAAGGACTGTGGCCAGCCTGTTGAAATTGCCAATGGTGATGTTGAAGCAGACAGCACAACTTTTGGTTCAACTGCAAGTTATTCCTGTGATGCTGGATATACATTAGTAGGAGATGCTGTAATTGATTGTTTGGATACGGGATCGTGGTCAGATGAACCATCATGTCAAAGTGAGTAACAGATTTTTTGATGCTAAATATTGGAATATTACCAAATTTTTGATTGTCAGGTTCTAAAATTCCCTACTTGTATACTTTTAAATGAATGTTAAGTCAGTGTTCTTGATTAAGTGCTATTACAATGTTATATAAATTAATGGTTCTCAGAGAAGCAAGTAAGCAAATGTTTTATTAATTCCAGAGTGTAAGACAATATCCTTGTCGGCAAAGACTGGGCTCCAGTTTCCTTAAACTATGGTTTACCTGACAATCAACAGGAATTAATTTCCAAATCTTTTTTTCTGATAAATAATCCATTCTTTCAAGTTTGTAACCTGCAATCCGTAGAGATATGCTCAAGATTTCCTTTTGGTTATTTCAGTAAAGGACTGTGGCCAACCTGTTGAAATTGACAATGGTGATGTCCAAGCAGACAGCACAACTTTTGGTTCCACTGCAAGTTATTCCTGTGATGCTGGGTATACGTTGGTAGGAGATGCTGTAATTGATTGTTTGGATACAGGAACATGGTCAGATGAACCATCATGTCAAAGTAAGTAACAGTTTTTTTATGCTAAATTTTTGAATATTTCCAATAATTGGATTGTCTGCTTGTAACATTCCCTATTGTAGACTGTTAAGTGAATGTTTTTGATGAACTGCTATTACAATCGTATTGAATGGCTTTGAGAAAAACAAGTAAGCAAATGTTTTATTGAATCTAGATTGTGAGATAAGACCCCTGATGGCAAGGACAGGGTTTCCAGTTTGCTTTTTTCAGTGCATAACTGTGATCTACCTGACAATCAAAATAAATTACTTTCTAAATCTTTTCTAGTTAATAATCCATTCTATCATTAGTCTGTAATCTGAAATCCATATAGATTTGCACAAGGTTTTGTTTGGGTTATTTCAGTTAAAGACTGTGGCCAGCCTATTGAAATTGTCAATGGTGATGTTCAAGCAGATAGCACAACTTTCGGTTCCACTGCAAGTTATTCCTGTGATGCTGGATATACTTTGGTAGGAGATCCTATAATTGACTGTTTGGATACGGGATCGTGGTCAGATGAACCATCTTGTCAAAGTAAATAAGGTTTTTATTGATGGTAAAAGTTGCAATCTGTTAAAGGTTTTGGGATTTTCTGCTTCTAATTTTCTCCTCTACTTGTATGATCTTAAGCAGTGTCCTTGGTTCATTTTTATGCCAGTTATGTATAATTAAATGGCTCTGAGATAACCGATGAAATAAATTTTACATTAAATCAAGTGTGTGTTCTAAAATCCATGAAGGCATTCACAAGGTTCTATTTCCCTTTTTTCAGTACAGAATTCTGGTCTTCCTTACATGCAATAAATAGCAATTTACAAAGTTTTTGAAGTGAATAACTTAATAGATTAAGCCAAAAATATGCACACTGTTTTATTTTGTTTATTTCAGTAAAGGACTGTGGGCAGCCTATTGAAATTGCCAATGGTGATGTTGAAGCAGACAGCACAACTTTTGGTTCCACTGCAAGTTATTCCTGTGATGCTGGATATACAATGGTAGGAGATGCTGTAATTGATTGTTTGGACACAGGATTATGGTCAGATGAACCATCATGCCAAAGTAAACAAAATTTTTGTTGATGCTAAAAGTTTAAAACTTTTGGAGTTTTTGGGATTTTCCCTATTTGTATGATTTTAAATCAGTATCCTTGGTTAATTATTATACCAGTTATGTATAAAAGACTTTAAAATAACCGGTGAAATAAATTTCGTGTTAAAGTATAAGCGTATGATCTAAAATCCATGAGGGCAATCACAAGATACCATTTGCTTTTATTTCAGTGCAGAACTGAGATCAGCCTGACAGTCATTAAATATTTATTTACAGAGTTTTTTAGGTAAATAATTTGATACATTAAGTCAAAGATATACCCAGTGTTTTATTTATTTATTTCAGTAAAGGACTGTGGCCAGCCTATTGAAATTGCCAATGGTGATGTTGAAGCAGACAGCACAACTTTCGGTTCCACTGCAAGTTATTCCTGTGATGCTGGATATACTTTGGTAGGAGATCCTGTAATTGACTGTTTGGATACGGGATCGTGGTCAGATGAACCATCTTGTCAAAGTAAATAAGGTTTTTATTGATGGTAAAAGTTGGAATCTGTTAAAGGTTTTGGGATTTTCTGCTTCTAGTTTTCCTTTCTACTTGTATGATCTTAAGCAGTGTCCTTGGTTAATTGTTATGCCAGTTATGTATAATTAAAAGGCTCTGAGATAACCGATGAAATAAATTTTACGTTAAATCAATAAATGGTAATTTATAAAGTTTTTGAAGTGAATAACTTAATAGATTAAGCCAAAATATGCACACTGTTTTATTTTGTTTATTTCAGTAAAGGATTGTGGGCAGCCTATTGAAATTGCCAATGGTGATGTTGAAGCAGACAGCACAACTTTTGGTTCCACTGCAAGTTATTCCTGTGATGCTGGATATACATTGGTAGGAGATGCTGTAATTGATTGTTTGGATACAGGATCATGGTCAGACGAACCATCATGCCAAAGTTAGTAACGTTTTTGATGCTTACTGCTGGAATATATCCAACTTTTTGGTACGGTCAGGTTCCCAGAATTCCCTATTTTATAATTTAAATAATTACTGCTGATTTACTGCTATTGCAATCTTATATCAATGGCTTTGAGAAAAGTAGCCAAGCAAATGTTTTTGTTGAAGCAAAAGTGTGGGCTCAGATCCATGATGATAATAACAGGGTTCCTTTTACAGAAATTTTCTAGTATATAATCCATTCTATGAATTCTTTAACTTGAAATCCACAGAGATTTCCATAAAGTTTTGTTTTTGTTATTTCAGTTAAAGACTGTGGGCAGCCTATTGAAATTTCCAATGGTGATGTTCAAGCAGACAGCACAACTTTCGGTTCCACTGCAAGTTATTCCTGTGATGCTGGATATACATTGGTAGGAGATGCTGTAATTGACTGTTTGGATACAGGATCATGGGCAGATGAACCATCATGTCAAAGTAAGTAACATATATTTTTATGCTTAAATGTTGGAATATTTCCAGTATTTTTGGATTGTCAGTTTCTAAAATTCCCTACTTGTATACTTTTAACTGATTAACTGCTTTTGCAATCTTGTGTGAATGGCTCTGAAAAAACTTTTAGAAAATATTTTATTGAATCCAAAGTGTGACATAATATCCATGACCACATAACCGCATTACCAGTTTCCTTTTTATGCCCATCACTATGTAATAGTGAAAGGGCATATAGTCGTAGGGTATGCGTCGGCGTATATGTAACCTTTTCTTAGTCTCACTTTGCTTCAGCTTTTGTCAGATCATCTTCATATTTGGTACGGGGTAAGTACAGGTCAAAGAACAGGTCGGGTATAATTTTGACCTCAATTACTTCCAACATGGCCGATTGGTGGCCATGTTTGTACCCGAGAGTGCACCTCACATTGCACCCATTTCGGGAAAGACGAAGCATTGACTTGACAATTCGAAGGTGGATTTATGTAGGCCATGGGTTGGTGGGCGTATTAGGCCAGGTGAGTGACATTTCATAATGACCTTGAGAAATAGGTCAAATGTCTATACGAATCTTTGACAATTTTTGTTGCACGTAACACTTTCTTTGTCGCGCAATAACTGCTTCGGATTTTATACAATCAGCTTTATATTTGGTACAGGATAAATACAGGTCAAAATACAGATCGTCTGTAATTTCAACATGGATCACATTCAAGATGGCCGACTGGCAGCCATGTTTGTTCTCAAGATGTTAGCTCGCAATAATAGCTTTTGTTTTTGTCGGATCATCTTCATACTCAGTACAGGGTAAATACTGGTCAAAGTACATATAGGATATAAGTTTGACCCCGATTACTTCCAGCATGGTCGACTGGTGGCCATGTTTGTGCCCGAAAGTGCATGTTACATTGCGCGCATTTTGGGAAAGACGAAGCGATGACTGGACGTTTCAAAGGTGGATTCACGTAGGCCATAGGTTGGTGGGCATATTAGGCCAGGCCACATTTCAAAATGATCTTGAGAAGTAGGTCAAGTGCCGATGTGAATCTTCGACATATTTTGTGTATAATGCTTTCTTTGTCGCACAATAACTGCTTAGGTTTTTATCCGATTAACTTTATGTTTGGTACAGGGTAAATACAGGTCAAATACAGATCGTCTGTAATTTTCATTTGGATCACTTTCAAGATGGCCGACTGGCAGCCATGTTTTTCCCCGATAGTACACGTCACATTGCATCCATTCCGGGAAAGATGAAGCGATGACTGGACGATTCGAAGGTGGATCACAAAGCCCATAGGTTAGTGGAGTGTATTAGGTCAGGTGACGTTTCATACCAATACAAAGCTTCGACATTTTTCATTTGCGTAACACTTTTCTTGACTTGCAATGACTGCTTCAGTTTTTGTTCGATCAGCTTTGTATTTGGTACGGGCTATAGTACAGGTCAAAATGCAGATTGTCTGTAATTTCGACATGGATCTCATTCAAGATGGCCGACTGATGGCCATGTTTGTTCTCGAGATGTTAGCTCACAATAATAGCTTTAGTTTTGTGTCTGCCTGATAATCAAAAAAGATTAATGTCCAAATCTTTTCTAGTAATATTCCTTTCTTTCAAGTTTGTAACCAGCAATCCACAGAGATATGCACAAGGTTTTGTTTTGGTTATTTCAGTTAAGGACTGTGGCCAGCCTGTTGAAATTGCCAATGGTGATGTTCAAGCAGACAGCACAACTTTTGGTTCCACTGCAAGTTATTCCTGTGATGCTGGATATACATTGGTAGGAGATGCTGTAATTGATTGTTTGGATACAGGATCATGGTCAGATGAACCATCATGTCAAAGTAAATAATGTTTTGTTGATGCTAACAGTTGATATCTTTTAAAATTTTTTGTTTCTAGTTTTTCTCTACGTATATGATTTTAAATCAGTGTCTTTGGTTAATTTTTATGCCTGTTATGTGTAGAATACTCTTAGATAACTGATGAAACAACTTTCATGTTAAACAAACGTGTGATCTAAAATCTACAAAGTAGATCACAAGATTACGTTTCCCTTTATTTCAGTACAGAACTGGTCTGCCTGACAGTCAATAAATAGTAATTTACAAAGTTTTTGAAGTGAATAACTTAATAGATTAAGCCAAAAATATGCACAATTTTATTTTGTTTATTTTAGTAAAGGACTGTGGGCAGCCTATTGAAATTGCCAATGGTGATGTTGAAGCAGACAGCACAACTTTTGGTTCCACTGCAAGTTATTCCTGTGATGCTGGATATACACTGGTAGGAGATGATGTAATTGATTGTTTGGATACGGGATCATGGTCAGATGAACCATCATGTCAAAGTTAGTATTGTTTTTAATGGTTAAAGCCTAATATTGACCCCTGTTTTACCCCAGGCCTGTTTTACCCCTGTTTTTAATGCTTAAAGCCTAATATTGACCCCTGTCTTTTACAACATTCTTCTGATATAACAAACTGCAATAGCCATAACTGACACCTGAACTGTCTATTTTTGACAAGGGTTGGTGTAGAGATCTCAACCACAAAGTGAGTCCTTTCTTACAGAGATAATCAAATTTATTTAAAATTGCACATATAGCCCTATATATATGCTTTTTACTTAACTAAGGCATCAAATGTGTAGAACACATATACAACAAAAAAATAAGAGTGGTATATTATATAGATCTAATGCATACAA